>JAQNDB010001514.1:0-48814 GCA_029204045.2 Tillandsia leiboldiana
GGTTTTATCAGTTCGGCCATCTGGGTGCGATACTGGTTGGACCCCTGTTATTGTAGCCTAGTTGTGGTTGACGCCTGCCTTCCTTTTGATCAGTTTTGTTTCTAGAAAACGTGTTTTAATCAACCCATGTTTTGTCTTCAAAAGCTTCGAAGTGCCGCAGAGTCTGTTTTTGTTGATAGACGAAGGAATTGCTCTTCGGGTTTGGATATACAGCACCCAGGGGGTTGTGTTCAAAATTGTTTTTTAAAAGATTGTAATGCATAATTGATTCTAAGATAGAAGACTCTATTCCTGGAATTGCATGGCTGAAGATGGTTATAGCTAGCTCTGGACATGTATACTTGATTATAGTATAATCCTGAATCTATGCTTTAGAGGTATGGTTACTTGCATTGCACACTTATGGGGATTGGTCATTTGTAGTTGCATACAGTTTCAGTACCCCTGATTATTCTGGATCCATGTTATAGGAGTGGAATGATAGTTCCTCATATGAGTTGAGATTCAGTGATTGGCTTGCCTTCTTGATTGGCTTGTTTCGGTTGTTGTTCACCGTTATGTGCTAAAATACATGATTTTATAAAATTAAACGTTTTACCGGCTTGTAGGGCGCGGATCTGTTCTTGGTGATAGGCACAAAGGCAAGGCTCTGTGAGGGTTTGGACCGAAAACCCAAGCTTCGTAGTGTTCGCGTGAGTTGTTCTTTTTGATAGGACGAGGGTAACGCTCTTCGAGGTTTGGAGTTTTCAAAATGGTTCTCACAACTGTGTTTGGTCTGCATGACTGGTAGTCTACATGATTGGTATTTTAGTGTTTTGTGATCTTGCAGTGAGTTGAGATGTTGTTAATCATCTAGTGTTGCATCCAGTGGGATTTCCCGGTGGTGCCGATTACCCGGTCAATGGACCGAGAGCTTGAGGCATTTGCATTATGAGCGCACGCACCGACTTTCTTACGTACACTAGCGGATGATCCCCATATGGCGGGTACTTTACCGGTAAAGTGGTTAGTTTGCAACCCGTGACCATCAGTAGAGGGAATGCCAACTCGGTGGGTTACGGAATTTGAGTTGGCGTAGTTTCGTGAAAGTCTCAAGTCTTGAAGATTGAAGGTGAAGAAAGTTGGATCATTTAACTCAATCTCAAGAAAGAAGAATTCAAAAGGATCAGGTATGTTTAACTAAAGATTTGTGTGATCCGAATACTTCTTGTAGTGTAGAAACACTTGGAAGAATCTTTCATTGCATAAAAATCAAAAACTGGACTTGGGACATGTTCAGGATCCGGATCAGGTTGTTCGATCCGGATCCCGAAGGTGGTTCGTTCATACACCAGTTCAATCCGGATCGTAGCCTCTCTTGATCCGGATCCCGAACACTGAGTTTACCATCTTCCTTGAACGATCCGGATCAGGCTTCGCAATCCGGATCCCGAACGTTGATGTTTGGTGAACTGTATGAACGATCGGATCAAGCACTTCGATCCGGACTCCAGAACCCTTCATTTTTCTGGAACTACCTGACTCGTTACGACGATTCTGATCCCAGCTAATCCGAGTCCGATCACCGTCCGTAAAATTTCCAGAACTGGTAGGTTTTTGATTCTTATCTCCTTCCTAGGTTTCTAAACCATAAATAGACCCTATGACTCCTTTTCTAGGGTTAAGGAAAATAGCCGTCATATTCATATCTATTTTATACGGCTCTAGATCCACATTATAGAGAAGAAAGGAAATCATTAGAGAATACTATATGTTTCTTCATCTATATTGATAGTTTGATTCTAGGTTTTCATACTCACATCTTGAGTTGAATCAAAACTAATGAACTACTTAGATGGTATTCCGATCTATCTTGATCTAAGTATTCGGCGGACATCACCACCAAAAACACCGATTTACCCCAAACAATCGGCGCGTGGAGTTGCGTGTCCTTGTGGATTCAAGGTTCAACCGCTCTCGTGGATTCGGAGCGAGGCACGTTCGTGGATCGGGAGCGAGGCACGTTCGTGGATTCGAAGGGTGCTATTGGGTGAAGACAGTGGACTCGGTCGGACGTCGTGGATTCGACGTTGGACGCGTGGATTCGGCGTTGGGCGCAGACGTGGATTCGAGAAGCGTCGCGGAGGAGCGGAGAAGATCCTCTAGGAGCGTATGGAAAAGGTTGAGGTCGTAAGTGTGTACGGTAAATCACCTTGTACGCGTTTTAATTCTAGTGGATTTCTGCCGTGTTATCGGTCCCGTGGTTTTTTACTCCGGTGATGGAGTTTTCCACGTTAAAAATCTTGCGAGTTATTTTTTATTTCCGCATTGGGTTTTTATCGCAACGATTTTTGAGCTGTTTATACGTTTACACCTATTCACCCCCCTCTAGGTGTTTCTTTTCCCCTATTTAGATCCTTATTACATATAACCCAACAAGTGGTATCGGAGCGGGAATAGGGTTGTAAACAATGGTTGAAGTGGAAACATCAACCGACCACCGTTCAATCGATGGAACAAATTATGCGTACTGGAAAGTGCGGATGAAAGCCTTTTTAATTTCCATCGACGAACGGTGTGGCAATCAATTGAATTAGGATGGTCTAATCCAACTGAATTTATTGGTGATGTTCCGCACCTTAAAACCTAGTCGAAATGGACCAAGGAAGAGTCAGATTCATCTTCTTACAATGGCAAGGGAATTAATGCTATTTTTAATGCCTTATCTCACAACTGAGTTCCTCGCATCTCAGCATGTGAGACTGCGAAAGAAATCTGGGATGTTCTTCAGGTTACACATGAGGGAACTAACCTCGTGAAGATTCAGAAACTGCAAATGCTTACGAGCAAGTTTGACTCTATCTTGATGGCAGACCAAATATGAATCTTTCACGGACTTACTATACACGATTGCACGACATCGTAAACTCATGTGCTAACCTGGATGAGAGAAGATTCCGAATTTAAGATTGTAAGAAAGAATCTAGAGAACTCTTCCTGACGATTTCGCCCAAAGGTTACAGCCATTGAAACTATTAAACACCCGGACGAAATACGTGTAGAAGAATTAGTTGGTTCATTACAAACATATGACATGACGTTACTACTAACAATTCTTCTGGAAAGGCATCCACTTCTAAGTCTTCAGGTTATGCGTTGAAAACAACTAAGGAAGAAGACGCGGATACATCCTCCTCAGACGATGACGAGAACCTTTCTATGGAGGGATTTGAGAAGCAGCTCGACTCTCTTGACAAGGAAGTTTCGCCGCAACTTTCGAAGGGGTAATTCAAGTAATCTCCATCCTTCGGAAAGTCGAACAAAGGCAAGGGTACTTCAAGTTACAAGTCAAGAAAGCAAGAGAACTTCTCAAAGGATAAGAAAAGTTCAGAGGGACAACTACAATGCTTCAAATGTCGAGGCTACGGCCACATTGCAACGGAGTGTCCCAACAAGTATCCGGCAAAGAAGAAGGCGATGCAATGTCGTCACTTGGGATGACAACTCAACGTCAAATGAGTCGTCTTCAAGTGATGAAGAAAAGAGCTCCACGGCATTCCACGCGTCCAATACTTCACCCTTCATGTGCTTTATGGCAAGTACATCCGAGTCGTTGTCCAACTCCACTGTTGAAAAGATTGCAATGGACAACGAATCGGATGATTCGGAAGGTGAAGATTTTGCTCTAGCCTACCACAGACTTTTGAGGGATTCAAAGAAGTGGCTAAGCAAAACAAGAGTTTGAGAGGGAGATTGCATGATCTCGAAGAAGAAGCAAAAAGGGCAACTTCTCTCTCAAACGCTCTTGAAGTGGAAAGGGAAAACCTGATAAAAGCAAATGTTTCCCTTCAAGAGTCCAATGAGCAACTTGAGAAGGAACATACAAATCTGGTGGATAAAGCGAATCACTTCTCAAAGCTCTACAACGAGGCTCGACAGGATAACCTGGAAATGGACAAAGACCATTTTCCAACTCAAGGATGACTTACAGCGATTCTCTTCAGGAAGGAGTAAGTTGGATAGACTTCTTGGTCTTGGTCAATCAAATCGGTTCGGCCTCGGATACACTCAAACTGGAAACAGTCCCAAGTTCGAGTGGACAGTTTTGTGCCTCAGTCGGTATCTCCTCCTCCGACACCGGAATTCAAGGAAAACAACGACAACAAACCTACTTCATCCTCTTTGGGATCGTCAAGATATAAGGTATGTTTCGTTGTGGTGTTTCAGGGCACATAAGAAGATATTGCAAGACGGGAGTCAAATGCTCACCTCAAACATCTCTTGCAATGACTACCACAAAAGTGATTCCTCGGAAATCAATTCCAAATCAATTGAAAGAAAAGAACCCTGGTAGTTTACCGCGCAAGACGACCACATCAAGGAGTAGCAATCGTTTTAACAAGATGCTTTCACCTAGGCATATAACTTCACGACCATTACCGACGCATTCCAAAAAGGTTTGGGTGCGCAAAGGTGAAATTTTTCCTTGTCTTGTTACCAATGTTTCCTTGCATGCATATGATAGTTCGTCTTGGTATCTGGATAGCGGTTGTTCCCGTCACATGACCGGTGACAAAAATAGTTTTCAAAATCTTGAGAAAATCTCCGGTGGACTTGTTGTTTTCGGAGACGGTCGATCTTCCAAAATTGTTGGAAAAGGGACGGTAGCTATTCCAGATGGCCCGATTTTGAAAAACGTCTTATTTGTTGATGGCCTTAAGACTAATCTCATAAGCATAAGTCAACTTTGCGACAATGGTTTTTCAGTTAACTTTTCATCTGTTGAATGCGTTGTAACTGATAAGGACATGTCTTCTTTTTAAAAGGGGTTAGATCTGAAAACAATTGCTATGTTGTTCCTAATAAAATTTTAGAAAAATGTACCTAGTTTCTTTGAATAATGAAACACTTGGCATGAAAGGCTAGGTCACATAAATTTTAAGGAACTTGTTAAAATTTCAAACAAGGACGTGGTCAAGGGGGGTTCCAAAACTTTATTTAAACAAAACATTGTGTGTGGTGGTTGCCAAAAGGGAAAACAGTCCAGAACTGCACACAAGAACTTGAACCACGTTGGTGCAAAACGGCCTTTGGGAACTTTTACACATGGATTTAATGGGGCAAACCTCGTCAAACCATCTTTGGGAGGTAAATGGTATATTTTCTTATTGGTTGATGATTTCTCTAGGTTTTCTTGGGTAGCATTTTTAAAAGAGAAAGCTGATACTTTTGATTCTTTTCACGAGATTTGCCTTCGTATTATGATTGAAAAGAATGAAAAGATCATTCGTGTTAGAAGTGATAGAGGTGGAGAATTCATTAATTCTAAATTCATTGACTTTTGTACTTCAAACGGTATTAAGCATGAATTCTCTGCCCCTATACACCTCAACAGAATGGTGTTGTTGAGCGCAAAAACAGGGTTGTTCAAGAGATGGCGCGTGTGATGCTTCATAGCCGGAATTTACCGCTACATTTTTGGGCTGAAGCTGTGAACACCGCTGTCTATGTCATTAATTGAGTGTTTTTGCGCCCGGGAACGTTAAATACACCATATGAACTATGGTGTGGTAGAAAACCCAACATCAAATATTTTCGCATCTTCGGAGTCGGTGTTACATTTTACGTGACCGTGAAAATCTTGGAAAGTTTGACTCACGAAGTGACGAAGGGATTTTCTTGGGGTATTCTACTAATAGTAGAGCATATCGAGTATTTAACTTGGAATCTAAGACGATCGTAGAATCTATAAATGTTTAAAGTAGATGAAGCTTTTCACTTTGCATCTGAAAAATCTACCCTCGATACTCTCTCTAGATGATGATTCTCCTGCCATTGCATCTTCTCATAATAATACTTCCAATATTAATGATGCATCTAATGGTTCTTCAAGTTTATCTAATGTGCAGGATATCATCTCATATATCTCCGAGTACTTCGTTTCAACAAACGCTACGAATCTCCAAGGATCATCCGGAATCGAATATTATTGGAGATCCACAAGAAGGAGTTAGAACTCGGAGGCAGTTGGTTTGTGGATTCGCTTGCTACGTATCTTTAATCGAACCAAAAGAACATAGATGAAGCTCTTCAGGATGACTACTGGATTAAAGCAATGCAGGAAGAGCTCCATCAATTTGAGCGAAACAAAGTCTGGGAATTAACGAAGCCTCCAAAGCAACATAATGTGATAGGTACCAAATGGATCTTCAAGAACAAGAAAAATGAGGATGGTACTATCATCAGGAACAAGGCACGATTAGTTGCTCAAGGCTACTCTCAAGTAGAAGGTATAAACTTTGATGAAACATTCGCCCCTGTAGCTAGACTCGAGTCCATTCGTATACTATTTGCTATTGCTTGTCATTTTAAAATTAAATTATTTCAAATGGACGTTAAGAGCGCATTTCTAAATGGGTTTTTAAATGAGGAAGTTTATGTGGCTCAACCGAAAGGTTTTGTAGACCATAAACAACCTAACCATGTTTTTCGTTTGAAAAAGGCTCTTTACGGTCTGAAACAAGCACCGCGAGCATGGTACGAAAGGTTGACAAAGCACCTTTTGGAGAAGGGCTACACTCGAGGGGGAGCTGATAGGACTCTCTTTGTGAAGCATTATCAAAGCAATTTCATTGTAGCACAAATCTATGTCGATGACATTGTATTTGGCGCAACAAGAGATAATGATGCTTCTAAATTCGCGGAGACCATGGAAAGCGAATTTGAGATGTCCATGATGGGCGAATTGACTTATTTCCTTGGATTGCAAATTAAACAAAATGATGAAGGTATTCACTTGAGTCAATCCAAGTATGCAATGGAGTTGGTTAAAAAGTTTGATCTTGAAAATTCGAAGAATTTTCCGACTCCAAAGGGAACTAGCCACAAGGGACTTGGAAGTGAATCACAAAGTGAGAATGTAGACGAGAAACTGTATCGAAGTATGATTGGAAGTCTACTTTACCTCACGGCTAGGTCGCCCGGATATATCTTTTGGTGTTGGGATCTGCGCGAGATATCAATCTGCACCAAAGGAGGTTCACCCTGAAAGCGGTGAAAAGGATCATCCGGTATATCAAAGGATCAATTAATTTCGGAATTTGGTATCCTATGGGAACAAGTTTGGATATTGTTGGATACTCAGATGCCGATTAGGCAGGATCAGTGGATGATCGGAAAAGCACGAGTGGTGCATGCTTCTATCTTGGCCATTGCCTTGTTGCATGGCACAGTAAAAGCGAATTGCATAGCACTCTCGACTGCCGAAGAGGAATACATTTCAGCGGGTAGTTGTTCAACCCAACTCATTTGGATGAAAGTGTGTTGAGCGACTTCCGGATTTCAGCATCTTCGGTAACAATTCTTTGTGACAACACAAGTGCAATTAACATTTCTAAAAACCCCCGTGTTGCACTCTAGAACAAAAACATATTGAACTTAGATATCATTTTCTTAGAGAGCTAGTTGAATCAAATACTCTTCAACTTTCATATATTTCAACTGAGGATCAATTAGCTGACATTCTAACAAAACCTTTGGATCAAAAACGTTTTATTCATTTGCGAAAAGCAATTGGAATGCTTTCCTTGAAATAAACTTCTTTTTGAAACCTTTGCTTAGGATAGGTTTTGTTGTTTTTTGTTTTGTTTTGTTTGTACATAGGACATTAATTGAGCATAGATCATAATTGACTTTAATTGCATCTTTTCGCACATTTAGAAATTTATTATGCTTTTGCCATCATAATATTTCACTGTTGCAATGATCATTTATGTTAATTAAATCATCTTCTGAGTGATCAAAGTCAATTTCTCTCTCTCAATGATCTCTTGGTATAGTCATTATCTTATTTGACTGCTTAGTCGAGTATGAAATCGAGATCAATTTTTGGTTGAATACTTTATATCTTAAATAATTGATAGCCAATTGAGGGGGAGTCAAAGAAAAGTAAAATGCTCAAAAGATGTGGAAAGAGTTACATCCCAATGAGGAGTGTGAAAACTACCACCACATGGAGGAAAGAGCTACCACCTCGGTCGTCCGAGTATTGTGTGCAGCTACCACATGTATACCAAGCATGGTTGTTCAAATTTTGATTAAGTAAAATGCATGTTGAAATACTTGACTCCGTCAAATTTCAAGGTTGGTATAAGGTGGGTTTTAAAGAAAGATGCTCAAAGAGCCACTCTCTTCAACAGATTGTCTAGATACATTATCTACTATATTTGGGATTTCAAACATCTATTGATCTTTGTATTTCATTTTCTTTACTGAATTGATGATTTGATAAAGGCATCACTCATAAGATCAAGTTAGATGTAATTGAAGGTGTTCAACTTTAAGGGATTTAATTTTTGTAAATTCTCGTTTCATTTTTGGATATTATTGATAGATTTGGCATAATCTAATTCTTGTTGTATGAAACGATGATTTTGTTTAAAGTTGATACACATTTGTGCTTACAATCTTTTTTCTGGTTTTTCTTGAATTTCTCTGAAATTTTCTAAAGAAAAAGTTGGAGCCGATCCGGATCGGGCAAGATGATCCGGATCCCGAACGCAGGTATTCTTCTGCGGGCTGACGATCCGGATTGGACCTGCTGATCCGGATCCCGAACGCAGTTTCTCACTGCGGGTAGCCGATCCGGATCGCAAGCATGGTCTGATCCGGATCGCGGCTAGGGTTTTATAAAGAACAAAAGGGTTTTGATTTCTCTTACTCCAATCTTTTGTTCCAAAGTTTCCAGAGCCTCTCTCTCTAGATTTCATCCTACTTGGAAGCTTTCAAACTCAAGTTCTTCAACTCCAAGTAAGTTTTTCTGATCAAAATCTCGGTTTTTCACTTTTTTCTCTATTCCTCCTCAAACGTGATGATTTTCTTGGATCAATTTTGTTTGTGGATGGTTTCTGATCAAATTTCTTTTGAAATAAGAACTCTGGGTAGATTAGTTTTGATTATATGCTAGGTATTCTCAAGATAAACGAATTTTTGGTCTTCGATTTCTAAAAATTCGGTTTTAGGGCATATAATAAAGATTTTCGAAAATCATGAAATTGATCTATTTTTAAAAGTCCTTTTGCAAAACTAATTTGATTCTTAGTCTCTCTACATGATTATGATTGTTTGGGTACAATTTTTTTCAAATCTTTGAAAATTAACAATTTTTATCATGTGTTTTTGAGTTATTGTTCACAGGATTTTAAATCTTTTAAGCACTTGCACCAATGGCATTCGCCTGGATAATCTTCCTTTTGGTAGCAATGGTAGGACCTAGTGGGTCTTCTATAAAAAGAGAACAAGATGACTCAAATCAAGAAGAGACAAAGAAAGTCTGTCAAATTGATTCAGAATCAGATGAAGAAGACTGGGAAGAGATTTGTGAACAAGCACAAAAAGCTATTGACAAAGAAGATAGGTTGTACTTGAAGAACAAGAAGCTGATGAAATCTTCCTCAACAACCAAGCAGTACACTAGGCGAAAGAATTCGAGGGGAACTGGAATTCAGATTGATAGACCCCTCACCAGAGCTCGCTCTCTCCCTAGAGAATCTCCATGGATTGAAGGTCAAGATGCACCGTCTGGTTCTATACTACATCCTTCAACGTCCTGGAGAAACACAGCAAAAGCGAATGTAGGGTCCTCACTTCGACAAGAACAGCGAAGATCGTCTGCTGAACAAGACAGCGTGTCTACAAATCTCAAACAGATTATATCTGAGCAACATAAGATGAAAAGAAAGGTCTCCAGAATGTCAAAAATGCTTCAAGCGATTTTGAAGAAGTTGGATTGTACCAATCCCTCTAGTTCGGATTCAGACTGACTTAACTTTCTTTCTAATCTTTTTGTGCAGGAGTTTCAGTTTTTAGGACTTACTCTTAGTCTAGTTCTCACAGTTCGGAATAATTTTTAATTTTTAACTCTCCTTCAATTTTGGTAATTTTGGCTTTGTTTGTGACAAAAAGGGGGAGAGAGTTTAGAGAGAACTTGAACAATGATGATGTGAATATCGAACTTGAACAATGATGATGATGTGAATATCGAACTTGAACAATGATGATGTGTGAATGTGTGAACATCGAGGTAAGTATAACCTCAACTTAAAAGGTAAGTAGAACTTCAACTTTTGGTTTTCATTTGTTTGAATGCATGCCTCGACTAACTATTCAACTAACTATTTGGGCATGTAATACAACTAACAAGTTGATGTTCACTAACATGACATTTGGTTTTTGATTGCATAGAAGATATGTTGGTTTTTGACTATGATTCTCTTACATATCTGAATTCTCAAATGTCATGATGATCAGATAAACTCTATCTCTGTACTAGGTTTTGAATGCTAAATATTCTTGAGGTATCTAACGATCTCTTTTTGTCAAGAATGATTTCTTTGTGCAGAGAGTACAGATGTCTAAGTCTAGAGTCTGTTTTAGGAGTTTATCTCATGTTTTTAAATTTTTGGATCTCCATTGTAAATTTTTGTTGTATGGTGATAGCAACAAAAATATCTTTTTGAATTTTCTTTAGTGGATCTGTGTTTTGTCACGAAACCGCCAAAGGGGGAGATTGTTACGGAATTTGAGTTGGTGTAGTTTCGTGAAAGTTTCAAGTCTTGAAGATTGAAGGTGAAGAAAGTTGGATCATTTAACTCAATCTCAAGAAAGAAGAATTCAAAAGGATTAGGTATGTTTAACTAAAGATTTTGTGTGATCCGAATACTTCTTGTAGTGTAGAAACACTTGGAAGAATCTTTCATTGCATAAAAATCAAAAACTAGACTTGGGACATGTTCAGGATCCGGATCGGGTTGTTCAATCCGGATCCCGAAGGTGGTTCGTTCATACACCAGTTCAATCCGGATCGTAGCCTCTCTTGATCCGGATCCCGAACACTGAGTTTACCATTTTCCTTGAACGATCCGGATCAGGCTTCCAAATCCGGATCCCGAACGTTGATGTTTGGTGAACTGTATGAACGATCCGGATCAAGCACTTCGATCCGGATCCCGAACCTTCGTTTTTCTGGAACTACCTGACTCGTTACGACGATCCGGATCACAGCTAATCCGATCCGGATCGCCGTCCGTAAAATTTCCAGAAATGGTAGGTTTTTGATTCTTATCTCCTTCCTAGGGTTTCTAACCTATAAATAGACCCTATGACTCCTTTTCTAGGGTTAAGGAAAATAGCCGTCATATTCATATCTTATTTTATACGGCTCTAGATCCACATATAGAGAAGAAAGGAAATCATTAGAGAGTACTCTATGTTTCTTCATCTATATTGATTAGTTTGATTCTAGGTTTTCATACTCACATCTTGAGTTGAATCAAACTAATGAATACTTAGATGGTATTTCCGATCTATCTTTGATCTAAGTATTCGGCGGATCATCACCACCAAAAACAACGATTTACCCCAAAAATCGGCGCGTGGATTCGCGTGTCCTTGTGGATTCAAGGTTCAACCGCTCTCGTGGATTCGGAGCGAGGCACGTTCGTGGATTCGAAGGGTGCTATTGGGTGAAGACCGTGGACTCGGTCGGACGTCGTGGATTCGACGTTGGACGCCGTGGATTCGGCGTTGGGCGCAGATCGTGGATTCGAGAAGCGTCGCGGAGCGAGCGGAGAAGATCCTCTAGGAGCGTATGGAAAAGGTTGAGTCGTAAGTGTGTACGGTAAATCACCTTGTACGTGTTTTAATTCTAGTGGATTTCTGCCGTGTTATCGGTCCCGTGGTTTTTTACTCCGGTGATGGAGTTTTCCACGTAAAAATCTTGCGAGTTATTTTTTATTTCCGCATTGGGTTTTTATCGCAACGATTTTTGAGTGTTTATACGTTTACACCCATTCACCCCCCTCTAGGTGTTTTTTTCCCCTATTTAGATCCTTATTACATATAACCCAACAGGTGGTGCCAGGTGGGCAGCCTTGCCTGAGGTCTTGTGAAGGCCAATATGGTAGCTTGTGATTGGGTCTTTGTGTTTTCATTTATTTGATGCATGTGTTGTTAAGTTACTTTAACATACTTCCTTGACTCTTTGATCTGGCTTCTAGTTATCTACCTGTATATGATTCCTTGTGATGCCTTTGATTATAGTTTCATTGTTATCTTGCTGATTGTCCTAACTCCTTGATGCGTTGATTATCCTGATACATATTTGTCCTGTTTTAAATTCTGCTAAAATTATCTCCTATGCTTGTACCCAAATTATAAGTTTTGCTTTCTTTACAGCACCAGTTATATATCTGCTTTACCCTAACCCCTGATTATTACTATCCTCTAGTATTGTATACCAGTAGGTACGATCTGCTATTTCTCGGCTCGTCGTGCCCACTGGGATACACTCCGGTGTATCTCACACCCTCGGGTGACTGTTTTTCAGGCCGAGCGGGTGCGGGGATGTCGGGACGTGTTGGTGAGATTCCGAGAATAGAGATTGACCTTGGACAGCCGTGTATTTAGAAATAGTTAATTCAAGTGGTATTCAGATGTGTTATATTTGTAAAGAAATCTGTAATCATTGTTGTTGTTGTTGTAATTGTGTATTTTAATATCTATGTTGTTAGTGGTACGTAGTTAGTACTCTGATTGATTGCTGAGCTAGCCGTGCATATATAGAAAAGGCTCAATCCCCAGTGGGATAGGGACTCTTCTATATATGTGGCGGTCTATTGCGCCCTGGCTAGTTTTAAACTCTGATTTTTTTTTTTAAAAAAAAAAAAAAAAAAAAATTTAGACGCTGGTTTTTAAACTCGGGGCATGACAGAGTCCCATTTTGATATCTATTCCGCGCGAGAACACTTTTAAACACTCGACGGGGTCTTCCGACTACTCTCGGGATCCATTCAACACACTGAGTCCAACACTGGTGTCCAATTGGTGCACAAACACCTCCAACACACAGTACAGGCCCCCAGAAGCTGCCAAACACACTGCAGAAGCTCCGCTGATCCAACAGTAATTCTCTTGCGGAAATTCGGATCCTCACAGCTGTGGTGTTCCGGAATCCCCGTGCGACTTGACCGTGTGGTTGGTGGTGAGGAAACACGTATTTTTTGTGTATCGAGTGCGTTGTGCGTCGAATGGATGCCAAAAACGGACCCAGCGAGCGAAAGCAGTCAAAATTGGCTATTTTCGGGCATAAATGGGTTAACGGGCCCATTGTGGTCGCGGGCCGGTCCACGGCCCACACGCGCGCACCGGGTGCAACTAACCCGCGTTGCTGCCACATGGCGAGCGCGGGTTGGTCGAGTCGGTCGCAGGCGCAGACGGAGGAGCGGCGACCCAGGGCGCTGGCGCGGGGTGTGGGTGCACGTGGGAGGCGCCATGCGGCCGCTCCGCGTTGGGCGCGTCGGCCAACGCGTTGACGAACGCGGGGAAGAGGCGCATGCCAGCGTGGGAGAGGCGCGGGTGGCGACGCGTGGCGGGGCCTGATTCGGCCTCGCCGCGCGACGGGACGCGACGCTGGGCGCGTGGTCGCGGAGCGGTGCGGTGCTGCCACGTGTCGGCCCCCGGTTTGCGCTACGGTGCCGGGTGTTTTGCGGGGTTACTGTAGCGTGCGCCCGAGGAGGTTTCGAGCGCCCGAATGTGGAATTCGGGCGCCCGAATCTCGGCGCTTTGGGCTATATAAAGCCCAAAACATCCTCTTTTCTCATTTTTCCTCTTTTTGCTTCGTCTGTGCACGCGAGAGAGAGAGAGAGAGACAGAGAGAGAGAGAGAGAGAGAGGGTGTCACGCCCCGGGGTCGAAACTGCGACCCGGGCCCGCCAACTGATTCGCCGCCCATACGGAAAACCCCGTATAGACGAAGCGTCTAACCTGCAAAAAGAATGATACTATAGCTATACAGATATCAGAGCATAAAAGTAAACTACTGAAATAAATATATACAACTCCTCAAATAGTACATGCCAGGTCCTCACAAAACATAAGTCTCTCCAAAAACTAAAACTCTCAAAAGTAAAATGTACATGATACAATCCTAAAATCACTGACAGTACTAGTACATCACCAAAAGAGGTACAACTACTCTCTCTGGAAGAAGACTGGTAGGGATCTAGCTCGTGACTCTCTTACCTCGGTCAGTAGGATCAGCAACAGGAGCATCAGGAACAGAAGAAGAGGTCCCTAGGGAAAAATCACCACAGCGGGTGTGAGAACTACATCCCACAATAGTTCTCAGTGGGTACCGCCCCCAAGCCTGACGGTCTGCCCACTAAGTCTACTAGAGGCATAAAGAAACAAATGCAATACTGTAAGGAAAGGGCTGGAAAATAACTCTACAGCTACTATGCCTCTATCAAAATGCTCAATGAGTGATACAGATGGAAACATGATGCATCTACTAACTCTCAAAATACAGTCACCCAATCTACACTGACTGCCACATGGGGTCCAGTCAAACCTGCGCCCACCTACGGCCGTTACATCCAAGGAGGACCGGACTTACGTAGGGCGTCCGTGACTGTCAAAACTGGCCCAGCCAGAGGGACTGCGTCGACGAGTCGCGATAGCAAAGTAACAGGCCTAACTCCAGAGTGGCACTCGATGGGCGCTGTAGAATACCGGGATTTCGGATGACGCACCAATCTCGCAAGATGGCGTGGTGCGGAGGAAATTGCCTCGGGCGTGTTCCGTATGTATTTGCAGATGAGTTCGGGTTGATTCGGATCAACGCGGAAGCCCCAGCTTGAATCAGAGTTTTCCGGGCTTGTCCGCCGTTAGAGGACCGGTTTCGGGGAAGCCTCGACTTCACAGTGGAGTGCATAAATTTTGGGAACACTTGGAACAGGTGTAGTTTATGTTTACAGCGGAGTTCGGGAGGTTCCGGACTGACGCGGAGGACCCGAGGGCGAAAAGTGAGTCGGAACTGATGATTTTGGAGCCGGTTTTTGGATTGAGAACCCCGACTCAACGGTTGAGCTTTTTGAGGAGAAAAAGCTGTGGGCATGTGTATTTTCAAATTACAGCGGGGTTCGGGAGGTTTCGGGCCGATGCGGAGATGCCGAAGGCAAAAAGTGAGTTGGAGTTGGCTTAATTTAGTTTATTTAATTAATTATTTAATATCAGATTTTTGGTCTGTGATGATGCAAGAAAAGAAAGAGTGAAGGAATTAAGAAAAATTTTAAAAAGGGGATTAGATTTTTATTTAGTTGAGCTTGGGGATTTAATTATCTTCCTATAGCTGTTTTGCACCAACACTTAATTAAACCACCCCTTAATTAGCCTCGCCACGTCACCCTCTTCTTCTCCCTGCATAAAACAGAGGATTGAGATGAAGGTAGAGGAAGAGAGAAGGAAGAGAAAAGAAAGGAAAAGAAGGAAGAAGAAGATGATCTAGGAAAAGAAAAAGAAGGAAAATGAAGGAGAAGGGTGGTGGTGCTGGTGGTCTGTGCTTGGAGCGCGCGCGCGTCGAGCTCCAACGAGGTTTGTATAGTTTTTGTAGAGAGCTTGGATATTCCATTTCTTATTTGGATTTGAGTTTTGAGTGGGTTTTTGGATGAGGTTGGAGTTGTTGGTGGATGGGCTGTCTGCGTTTGGAGAGCCGCAATTGGGTACCGCGCGGGCGCGCAATGGCGCCGCGCGTGGATGGCGCTGGTGCGCAGCAGGGGGCGCTGCGGCAGCGCACGCAGCGGGCGGGCGCGCTAGGGCACCGCGCGGGCCTTGCGCGGCTGGCGGCAGCGCGCGCGCGTAGCAGGCTGGGGCGCCGCGCGGGCTGCGCGCGGGCACCGCGCAGCGCGCGGGCGCCGCGCGGCTGGCGACAGCGCGCGCGCGTAGCAGGCCGGGGCGCCGCGCGGGCTGCGCGCGGGCACCGGGCAGCGCGCGGGCGCCTCGCGGCTGGCGGCAGCGCGCGCGCGTAGCAGGCCGGGGCACCGCGCGGCGGGCCCAGGCGCCGCGCGGCGGGCCCAGGCGCCGCGCGGCCAGCGTCAACAACGTGCTGTTGACGCGGCTGCTGCTCGCGACAGGCGTGTGAGCTGGGGCGTGCCGGTGGGCTGTGTGCGCGCACGCCGATGCAGTGGGTTGCCGTGGGTCGCGAGGGCCCTTTGTGGACCGAGTTTGATGCGTTTTTCCCCTTGTTCTCTCTCAGGTCGGCGTCGATTATGCCGGTTTTCAGCGTGGTGCCGTGCGGAGCCCGGATCGAGTGAGCGTCGCGATTCTTTTTCATCTGAGCTATTTTTGAAGAGTGTATGTGTGCATGATGTTGGAGTTGTGTTTTGGGACTTTTGTGAGTGTGCAGAGGAGTCTTGTAAGTATGCTGGGAGTGTGCTGTGGGTGGTTATATGTATAAGACTAAGTGGTGTTGGTGAGTTGATGGACTTATGTAATTTTTGTGCTAGAACTTTGGCAGAGTGCATGTTGTGTGAAGTGTGAGTATGCTATGGACTCATTGTGAGTGCAGAGGAGCTTTGGATTATGCTGTTGGGTCTTATGTGGATAATAAGACTTAAAGATGGATAATAGGAACTTAAAGAGTTGTGTGAGAATTTATATGTTTAATTGTGATGGATATAGATTTATGCAAATCGGGTTGTATAAGGTGGAATTATATCATTGTCCTTATGAGCTTGTATTTTTATTAAGTGTATGCTGTTAAATTGGGGTGGACTTGATGTGGGCTGAGGCTGATGCTGGAGCTTGGGTGTGAACTGTGTGTTGGTCGTGTGTTGTATGTGTGTGCTGTGGGTGTGTGGAGTGAGCCGTTGCGCGCCGGAATTTTTGTGTGGACTCGAGGGATTTTATTGGAGCTTCCGAGGATTTTTTCGTGATTCGCAGCACTGTGCGCGCGCGCGGCACGATTTTCGAGGTTTCGTCAGTTTGAGGATCCGGCGCTTCACCGACTTCAGCGTTGCCTGTGTTACGGAATTTGAGTTGGCGTAGTTTCGTGAAAGGTTCAAGTCTTGAAGATTGAAGGTGAAGAAAGTTGGATCATTTAACTCAATCTCAAGAAAGAAGAATTCAAAAGGATCAGGTATGTTTAACTAAAGTTTATTGGTGATCCGAATACTTCTTGTAGTGTAGAAACACCTGGAAGAATTTTTAATTGCATAAAAATCAAAAACTGGTGTTCGGACATGTTCAGGATCCGGATCAGAGCCAACAGTCCGGATCCCGAAGGTTGTTGTTTCATACAATACTTCAATCCGGATCGCAGCATCTCACGATCCGGATCCCGAACGTTGAGTCTTCTGAATTGTATGAACGATCCGGATCAGACAATCCGATCCGGATCCCGAACGTTTGATTTTCTGGAAACCGTCTTTATTGCTACTGCAATCCGGATCGCCCAAATCCGATCCGGATCGCCGTCCGTCAAAATTCCAGAAATGTTAGGTTTTTGATTCTTATCTCCTTCCAAATGTTTCTAACCTATAAATAGACCCTATGACTCTTTTTCTAGGGTTAAGGAAGATAGCCGTCATAATAAAGTATCATCTTATACGGCCCTAGATCCACATATAGAGAAGAAAGGAAATCATTAGATAATACTCTATGTTTCTTCATCTATATTGATTAGTTTGATTCTAGGTTTTCATACTCACATCTTGAGTTGAATCAAACTAATGAATACTTAGATGGTATTTCCTATCTATCTTTGATCTAAGTATTCGGCGGATCATCACCACCCAAAAACAACGATTTCCCCAAAATCGGCGCGTGGATTCGCGTGTCCTTGTGGATTCAAGGTTCAACCGCTCTCGTGGATTCGGAGCGAGGCACGTTCGTGGATTCGAAGGGTGCTACTGGGTGAAGACCGTGGATTCGGTCGGACGTCGTGGATTCGACGTTGGACGCCGTGGATTCGGCGTTGGGCGCAGATCGTGGATTCGAGAAGCGTCGTGGAGCGAGCGGAGAAGATCCTCTAGGAGCGTATGGAAAAGGTTGAGTCGTAAGTGTGTACGGTAAATCACCTTGTACGTGTTTTAATTCTAGTGGATTTCTGCCGTGTTATCGGTCCCGTGGTTTTTTACTCCGGTTTGGAGTTTTCCACGTAAAAATCTTGCGTATTATTTTTATTTCCGCATTGGGTTTTTTATCGCAACGATTTTTGAGTGTTTATACGTTTACACCTATTCACCCCCCTCTAGGTGTTTCTACCCCTATTTAGATCTATATTACATATAACCCAACAAGTGGTATCACAGCGGGAATAGGGTTGTAAACAATGGTTGAAGGTGGAAACATCAATCGACCCCCTTTCTTTGATGGAACAAATTATGCGTACTGGAAAGTACGGATGAAAGCCTTTTTAACTTCCATCGACGAAAGGGTGTGGCAATCAATTGAATTAGGATGGTCTAATCCAACTGAAATTATCTCTGATGTTCGCACCTTAAAACCTAGGTCGAAATGGACCAAGGAAGAGTTAGATTCATCTTCTTACAATGGCAAGGGAATTAATGCTATTTTTAATGCCTTATCTCAAACTGAATTCTCTCGCGTCTCGGCATGTGAGATTGCGAAAGAAATCTGGGATGTTCTTCAGGTTACACATGAGGGAACCAACCTCGTGAAAATTCAGAAACTGCAAATGCTTACGAGCAAGTTTGACTCTATCTTGATGGCAGAAAATGAATCTTTCACAGACTACTATACACGATTGCAAGACATCGTAAACTCATGTGCTAATCTGGGAGAGAAGATTCCAGAATTTAAGATTGTAAGAAAGATCTTAAGAACTCTTCCTGAACGATTTCGCCCAAAGGTTACTGCCATTGAAACTATTAAACACCCGGACGAAATACGTGTAGAAGAATTAGTTGGTTCATTACAAACTTATGAAATGACATTTACTACTAACAATTCTTCTGGAAAAGCATCCTCCTCTAAGTCTTCAGGTTATGCATTGAAAACAACTAAGGAAGAAGACGCGGATACATCCTCCTCAGACGATGACGAGAACCTTTCTATGGAGGAATTTGAGAAGCAGCTCGCTCTCTTGACAAGGAAGTTTCGCCGCAACTTTCGAAGGGGTAATTCAAGCAAATCTCCATCCTTCGGAAAGTCGAACAAAGGCAAGGGTACTTCAAGTTACAAGTCAAGAAAGCAAGAGAACTTCTCAAAGGATAAGAAAAGTTCAGAGGGACAACTACAATGCTTCAAATGTCGAGGCTACGGCCACATTGCAACGGAGTGTCCCAACAAGTATCCGGCAAAGAAGAAGGCGATGCAAGTCGTCACTTGGGATGACAACTCAACGTCAAATGAGTCGTCTTCAAGTGATGAAGAAAAGAGCACCACGGCATTCCACGCGTCCACATCTTCACCCTTCATGTGCTTTATGGCAAGTACATCCGACTCACTGTCCAACTCCACTGTTGAAAAGATTGCAACGGACAATGAATCGGATGATTCGGAAGGTGAAGATTTTGCTCTAGCCTACCACAGACTTTTGAGGGACTCAAAGAAAGTGGCTAAGCAAAACAAGAGTTTGAGAAGGAGATTGCATGATCTCGAAGAAGAAGCAAAAAGGGCAACTTCTCTCTCAAACGCTCTTGAAGTGGAAAGGGAAAATCTGATAAAAGTAAATGTTTCCCTTCAAGAGTCCAATGAGCTTTTTGAGAAGGAACATACAAAACTGGTGGATAAAGCGGATCACTTCTCAAAGCTCTACAACGAGGCTCGACAGGATAACCTGAAAATGACAAAGACCATCTTCCAACTCAAGGATGACTTGCAGCGATTCTCTTCAGGAAGGAGTAAGTTGGATAGGCTTCTTGGTCTTGGTCAAACAAATCGGTTCGGCCTCGGGTACACTCAAACTGGAAACAGTCCAAGTTCGAGTGGGACAGTTTTTGTGCCTCAGTCGGTATCTCCTCCTCCGACACCGGAATTCAAGACAAACAACGACAACAAACCTACTTCATCCTCCTTGGGATCGTCAAGATCTAAGGTATGTTTTCGTTGTGGTGTTTCAGGGCACATAAGAAGATATTGCAAGACGGGAGTCAAACGCTCATCTCAAGCACCTCTTGCAACAACTACCAAAAGGGCACCTCCCCGGAAATCAAAGCAAAACTTTTCAAATGAAAAGAGACTTGGTAGTTCACCGCGCAAGACGATTTCATCAAGGAGCAGCAATCGTTTTAACAAGACGCTTTCACCTAGGCATACAACTTCACGACCATTACCGACGCATACCAAAAGGGTTTGGGTGCGCAAAGGTGAAATTTTCCCTTGTCTTGTTTCCAATGTTTCCTTGCATGCATATGATAGTTCGTCTTGGTATCTGGATAGCGGGTGTTCCCGTCACATGACCGGTGACAAAAATAGTTTTCAAAATCTTGAGAAAATCTCCGGAGGACACGTTGTTTTCGGAGACGGTCGATCTTCCAAAATTGTTGGAAAAGGAACAGTAGCTATCCCAGATGGCCCGGTTCTAAATAATGTGTTATTTGTTGATGGTCTTAAGACTAACCTCATAAGCATAAGTCAACTTTGTGACAATGGTTTTTCAGTTAACTTTTCATCTGTTGAATGTGTTGTAACTGATAAGGACCATGTCTTCTTTTTAAAAGGGGTTAGATCTGAAAACAATTGCTATGTTGTTCCTATTAAATTTTCAGAAAAATGTAATCTAGTTTCTTTGATTAATGAAACAATTTGGCATGAAAGGCTAGGTCACATAAATTTTAAGGAACTTGCTAGAATTTCAAACAAGGACGTGGTCAAGGGGGTTCCAAAACTTTTATTTAAACAAAACATTGTGTTTGGTGGCTGCCAAAAGGGAAAACAGTCCAGGACTGCACACAAGAACTTGAACCATGTTGGTACAAAACGGCCTTTGGAACTTTTGCACATGGATTTAATGGGGCCAACTCGTCAACCATCTTTGGGAGGTAAATGGTACATTTTCTTATTGGTTGATGATTTCTCTAGGTTTTCTTGGGTAGCATTTTTAAAAGAGAAAGCTGATACGTTTGACTCTTTTCATGAGATTTGCCATCGTATTATGATTGAAAAGAATGAAAAGATCATTCGTGTTAGAAGTGATAGAGGTGGAGAATTCATAAATTCTAAATTCATTGATTTTTTGCACTTCAAATGGCATTAAACATGAATTCTCGGCACCCTATACACCTCAGCAGAATGGTGTTGTTGAGCGCAAAAACAGGGTTGTTCAAGAGATGGCGCGTGTGATGCTTCATAGCCGGAATTTACCGCTACATTTTTGGGCTGAAGCTGTGAACACCGCTGTCTATGTCATCAATAAGTGTATTTGCGCCCAGGAACTTTAAATACACCATATGAGCTGTGGTTTAGTAGAAAACCGGATATCAAATACTTTCGTATCTTCGGGAGTCGATGTTACATTTTACGTGACCGTGAAAATTTTGGAAAGTTTGACTCTCGAAGTGATGAAGGGATCTTTTTGGGTTATTCTACAAATAGCAGAGCATATCGGGTATTTAACATTGAATCTAAGACGATCGTAGAATCTATAAATGTTAAAGTAGATGAAGCTTTTCACTTTGGATCTGTAAAATCTACCCTCGATATCTCTCTAGATGATGATTCACCTGCTAGTGCATCTTCTCACGATAATACTTCCAATTTTAATGATGCATCTAATGGTTCTTCAAGTTTATCTGATGTGCAGGAATCATCTCATGTACCTCCGAGTACTCCGTTTCAACAAACATTACGAATCTCCAAGGATCATCCGGAATCGAACATCATTGGAGATCCACAAGAAGGAGTTAGAACTCGGAGGCAGTTGGTTTATGGATTCGCTTGCTACGTATCTTTAATCGAACCAAAGAACATAGAAGAAGCTCTTCAGGATGACTACTGGATTAAAGCAATGCAGGAAGAGCTCCATCAATTTGAGCGAAACAAAGTCTGGGAATTAACGAAGCCTCCAAAGCAACATAATGTGATAGGTACCAAATGGATTTTCAAGAACAAGAAAAATGAGGATGGTATTATCATCAGGAACAAGGCACGATTAGTTGCTCAAGGCTACTCTCAAGTAGAAGGTATAGACTTTGATGAAACTTTCGCCCCTGTAGCTAGACTCGAGTCCATTCGTATACTATTTGCTATTGCTTGTCATTTTAAAATCAAATTATTTCAAATGGACGTTAAGAGCGCATTTCTAAATGGTTTTTTAAATGAGGAAGTTTATGTGGCTCAACCGAAAGGTTTTGTAGATCATAAACAACCTAACCATGTTTTTCGTTTGAAAAAGGCTCTTTACGGTCTGAAACAAGCACCGCGAGCATGGTACGAAAGGTTAACAAAGCACCTTTTGGAGAAGGGCTATACTCGAGGGGGAGCTGACAGGACTCTCTTTGCGAAGCATTATCAAAACAATTTCATTGTAGCACAAATCTATGTCGATGACATTGTATTTGGCGCAACAAGAGATAATGATGCTTCTAAATTCGCGGAGATCATGGAAAGCGAATTTGAGATGTCCATGATGGGCGAATTGACTTATTTTCTTGGATTGCAAATTAAACAAAATGATGAAGGTATTCACTTGAGTCAATCCAAGTATGCAATGGAGTTGGTCAAAAAGTTTGATCTAGAAAATTGTAAAGATTTTCCAACTCCAATGGGAACTAGCCACAAGGGACTTGGAAGTGAATCACATAGTGAGAATGTAGACGAGAAACTGTATCGAAGTATGATTGGAAGTCTACTTTACCTCACGGCTAGTCGCCCGGATATATCCTTTAGTGTTGGGATTTGCGCGAGATATCAATCAGCACCAAAGGAGGTTCACCTGAAAGCGGTGAAACGGATCATCCGGTACATCAAAGGATCAATTACTTTCGGAATTTGGTATCCTATGGGAACAAGTCTGGATATTCTTGGATACTCAGATGCCGACTGGGCAGGATCAGTGGATGATCTGAAAAGCACGAGTGGTGCATGCTTCTATCTTGGCCATTGCCTTGTTGCATGGCACAGTAAAAAGCAGAATTGCATAGCACTCTCGACTGCCGAAGCGGAATACATTTCAGCTGGAAGTTGCTCAACTCAACTCATTTGGATGAAAAGCGTATTGAGCGACTTCCGCATTTCAGCATCTTCGGTAACAATTCTTTGTGACAACACAAGTGCAATTAACATTTCTAAAAATCCTGTGTTGCACTCTAGAACAAAACATATTGAACTTAGATATCATTTTCTTAGAGAGCTAGTTGAATCAAATACTCTTCAACTTTCATATATTTCAACTGAGGATCAATTAGCTGGCATATTAACAAAACCTTTGGATCAAAAACGTTTTATTCATTTGCGAAAAGCAATTGGAATGCTTTCCTTGAAATAAACTTCTTTTTGAAACCTTTGCTTAGGATAGGTTTTGTATTTGTTTTGTTTTGTTCATTATCTATGTTTGTACATAGGACATTAATTGAGCATAGATCATAATTGACTTTAATTGCATCTTTTCGCACATTTAGAAATTTATTATGCTTTTGCCATCATAATATTTCACTGTTGCAATGATCATTTATGTTAATTAAATCATCTTCTAAGTGATCAAAGTCAATTTCTCTCTCAATGATCTCTTGGTATAGTTATTATCTTATTTGACTGTTTAGTCGAGTATGAAATCGAGATCAATTTTTGGTTGAATACTTTATATCTTAAATAATTGATAGCCAATTGAGGGGGAGTCAAAGAAAAGTAAAATGCTCAAAAGATGTGGAAAGAGTTACATCCCAATGAGGAGTGTGAAAACTACCACCACATGGAGGAAAGAGCTACCACCTCGGTCGTCCGAGTATTGTGTGCAGCTACCACATGTATACCAAGCATGGTTGTTCAATTTTTGATTAAGTAAAATGCATGATTGAAATACTTGACTCCGTCAAATTTCAAGGTTGGTATAAGGTGGGATTTTAAAGAAAGATGCTCAAAGAGCCACTCTCTTCAACAGATTGTCTAGATAAATTATCTACCATATTTGGGATTTCAAACATCTATTGATCTTTGTATTTCATTTTCTTTACCGAATTGATGATTTGATAAAGGCATTACTCATAAGATCAAGTTAGATGTAATTGAATGTGTTCAACTTTAAGGGATTTAATTCTTGTAAATTTTCGTTTCATTTTTGGATATTATTGATAGATTTGGCATAATCTAGTTATTGTTGTATGAAACGATGTTTTTGTTTAAAGTTGATACACAGTTGTGCTTACATACTTTTTCTGGATTTTATTGAATTTTTCTAAATTTTTCTGAAGAAAAAGTTGCAGCCGATCCGGATCGCGATAAGTGATCCGGATCCCGAACGCAGGCTTCTTCCTGCGGCTGGCCGATCCGGATCGAAATCTCGATCCGATCCGGATCACGGCTAGGGTTTTAATAAGAACAAGAGGGTTTTGATTTCTTTTACCTTAATCTTTTGTTCTCAAGCTTCCAGAGCTTCTCTCTCTAATTTTCATCCACCTTGGAAGCTTTCAAACTCAAGTTCTTCAACTCCAAGTAAGTTTTATTGATCAAAATCTCGGTTTTTCACCGTTTTTCTTATTTCTCCTCAAAACGTGATGAATTTCTTGTATCGATTTCGTTTGTGGATGATTTTTGATCAAATTTCTTTTGAAATAAGAACCCTGGGTAGATTAGTTTTGATTATATGCTAGGTTTTCTCCTGATTAACGGATTTTTAGGCTTCGATTTCTAAAATTTCGGTTTTAGGGCATATAATAAGGATTTTCGAAAATCATGCAATTGATCTATTTTTAAAAGTCCTTTTTGCAAAACTAATTTGATTCTTAGTCTCTCTACATGATTATGATTGTTTGGGTACAATTTTTTTCAAATCTTTGAAAATTAACAATTTTTCATGTGTTCTTGAGTTGGTCTTCGCAGAATACATTTTTCACTAGTAATCAAAATGGTGATCACTTGGATTATTTTCCTACTTGCTGCCATGGTACATGTCAAGGATACTGCCAAGGCTAAGAAGGCTAAGAAAGCTAAGAAGACAAAGGATGATTCCGACACGGAGTCGGAAACGGAGTCGATTGACTGGGATAACATTGAAATCGAGGGAACTGTCCCCATTATCTCCAAAGGGAAAGCCCCTGCTGAAGCTTCATCACCTACTACTGCTGAAAAGGGCAAAGCCCCAATAGAAGAAACCTCTGAGAAGACAAGAAGAAAAGGTGTTGCTCGCAAAAGAGGGTGTGCTCAAGGAATCTCCATTGAGCAACCAGCTGCTAGCCAAGCACCTCCACAAGACTTTATCAGCTCGGCTAGGATTAAGGAAAATGAAGAGGGAAGTGGAATTCAAATTACTGAATCCCTCTCTAGAGCATACACGGTACCTAGTGAATCCGCATGGACTGAAGACCAGCTTGCATCATCTGCCTCTACAACTCGTCCAGCGACTTCCAAGAGAAACGCTCTAGAAGCTACTGTATTGGCCGCCATTCATCAGGACCAAAGAAGACTGTCTGCTGAGCAAGAGAAATTGGGATTAGGTCTCCGACAAATGGCCGCTGACCAAAAAAAAAATGAAGAAGAAATGTTCCAAATTATCGCGAATGCTGAAAGGAATCTTGAACAAGATAGACGATACTAGCTCAGACAGTTCTGATTTGGCTTGATCTCTTATGCTCTAACCGTTATCGTTTCTATTGCAGGTTTTTAAGTTTTAGGTTTTAGTTTTAGTTCTCAGGAGTTTCTTTATTTTGCTCTATTTAACTCTCCTTAAATTTTGTAATTTTGGCTTAGTTTGTGACAAAAAGGGGGAGAGAGTTTAGAGAGAACTTGAACAATGATGATGTGAATGTGTGAACATCAAGGTAAGTATCACTTCAACTTTGACTTCAACTTTGACTTTGGTGAAGGGTAAGTATCACAACTTTGGTTTTTATCTTGTGATTTGTTGCATGTTCCTACTAACTATTCGACTAACTATTTGAACATGTATTATTACTAACAAGTTGTTTGATTACTAACAAAGCAAAGTTTATGACATTTGGAATTTTATTGCTTAGAAGATATGTCAATGTTTGATTGTGATCTTATTACATATCTGAATTACTCAATGTCATGATGAGCATAAACTCTATCTCTGTTAGGTTTTGAATGTTAAATATTCTTGAGGTATCTAACGATCTCTCTTTTTGTCAAGAATGATTTCTTTGTGCAGAGAGTACAGATGTCTAAGTCTAGAGTCTGTTTTAGGAGTTTATCTCATGTTTTTAAATTTTTGGATCTCCATTGTAAATTTTTGTTGTATGGTGATAGCAACAAAAATATCTTTTTGAATTTTCTTTAGTGGATCTGTGTTTTGTCACGAAACCGCCACAAAGGGGGAGATTGTTACGGAATTTGAGTTGGCGTAGTTTCGTGAAAGGTTCAAGTCTTGAAGATTGAAGGTGAAGAAAGTTGGATCATTTAACTCAATCTCAAGAAAGAAGAATTCAAAAGGATCAGGTATGTTTAACTAAAGTTTATTGGTGATCCGAATACTTCTTGTAGTGTAGAAACACCTGGAAGAATTTTTAATTGCATAAAAATCAAAAACTGGTGTTCGGACATGTTCAGGATCCGGATCAGAGCCAACAGTCCGGATCCCGAAGGTTGTTGTTTCATACAATACTTCAATCCGGATCGCAGCATCTCACGATCCGGATCCCGAACGTTGAGTCTTCTGAATTGTATGAACGATCCGGATCAGACAATCCGATCCGGATCCCGAACGTTTGATTTTCTGGAAACCGTCTTTATTGCTACTGCAATCCGGATCGCCCAAATCCGATCCGGATCGCCGTCCGTCAAAATTCCAGAAATGTTAGGTTTTTGATTCTTATCTCCTTCCAAATGTTTCTAACCTATAAATAGACCCTATGACTCTTTTTCTAGGGTTAAGGAAGATAGCCGTCATAATAAAGTATCATCTTATACGGCCCTAGATCCACATATAGAGAAGAAAGGAAATCATTAGATAATACTCTATGTTTCTTCATCTATATTGATTAGTTTGATTCTAGGTTTTCATACTCACATCTTGAGTTGAATCAAACTAATGAATACTTAGATGGTATTTCCTATCAATCTTTGATCTAAGTATTCGGCGGATCATCACCACCCAAAAACAACGATTTCCCCAAAATCGGCGCGTGGATTCGCGTGTCCTTGTGGATTCAAGGTTCAACCGCTCTCGTGGATTCGGAGCGAGGCACGTTCGTGGATTCGAAGGGTGCTACTGGGTGAAGACCGTGGATTCGGTCGGACGTCGTGGATTCGACGTTGGACGCCGTGGATTCGGCGTTGGGCGCAGATTGTGGATTCGAGAAGCGTCGTGGAGCGAGCGGAGAAGATCCTCTAGGAGCGTATGGAAAAGGTTGAGTCGTAAGTGTGTACGGTAAATCACCTTGTACGTGTTTTAATTCTAGTGGATTTCTGCCGTGTTATCGGTCCCGTGGTTTTTTACTCCGGTTTGGAGTTTTCCACGTAAAAATCTTGCATATTATTTTTATTTCCGCATTGGGTTTTTTATCGCAACGATTTTTGAGTGTTTATACGTTTACACCTATTCACCCCCCTCTAGGTGTTTCTTCCCCTATTTAGATCTATATTACATATAACCCAACAGCCTGCGGAAAGCGATCCAGGTGGGTTGGAATTTCTTCGAGATTTATGGAATGCCCTCTAATGCTTCTGTAAGCATATTGATCATGTTAGCTTAATTTTTATACATTGTTAAATCTGATAGTTGGCTAGAAAATTGTAGAATGACATTCGTGGGCCCCAGTCATATTTAGTATGATCTAGAGGTTATATGACACTAGACTGCATATTTTATTTGGGATTCAGACTGCATCTGGACCTTCATATTATTTTTAGTACTCCGTTTTATGTAAAACTCTATTTTTTTAAAAAGGGTTTTAATTATGGAGAACATTATATATGAATGGTCCAGATTTTTCGAGTTGCATGTGTACTCGTGCCAGAGGGTCGAGTGTATTTGTAGAGCATCGTCTGTTGAGTTCTAGTGTCGTGAGAGTTCCTCCTCCCTGTTGGGATTGATGGGTTATTCTAGATCATGGGTTGTGTTCCTGATTTAGTGGTGGAGGTAGTTCTCCCACTTAGTTTTGAGGATATTTGGGGTTCCGGCAGATCGAGTCGCGGAGGTTTCCCGACTCAGCCATGGTCGTGCATTATCAGATTGAGTCGTTGAGGGTTCTCCGACATAGCCGTGAGAGTATTGGGCTATTCCTAATTTTAGTCGAGGTTCTTTTCCGACTGAGTTGTGCTTTGAGTTTTGCGATACCGATCTGTTTGATCGTGGATTATAGCCTGCATGTGCCGCATATTGAGACAGTGAGACAGATGTGATACTTGAGTTCGGTGGGGTCGCTCCCCTCGAGCTACGCCCCGGGTGCGATGATGATACCGAGCCTGACGAGGCTACGATGTGGTTATGCGCCTAGTTCATATACTAGTGGTCGCTTGATACCCCTGGCCGAGTTACCATGGGGTCACTTTGTGTGAGATTGAGATAGTCGGTTAGGACGCCCCACGTAAATCCCGTCCTCTTGTGGATGCGTGGTAGTGGGCAGGTGTGTTCCTAGACGACAGGCGCAGGCTGGACTGAGCCAGTTTTGGCAGTCTTTGAGCGGGTGGTTACATGTTATGTTCTTAGATGGTTTTTCCTTTGAGCATTGATACTGAGGCATTTTAGCAGTAGCGAAAGTATGCATAGCATGTTTATGATAGAGTTTCCTTTCGAGCATTATGTTTGAGACATATTAGCTGTAGTTTTCCTTCAGCTTATCTATCTATCTATCTATCTATCTATCTGCATATCTATCTGTTTTGCCTCCAGTAGACTTAGTGGGCATACCGTGGATGTTGGGACGGTACCCACTGAGATCTGCCTTCTGCAGTAGATCTCACACCCGCTGCGGTGACAGGTTTCCTGAGGTAGCTGTTCCGGCTTGGCTCGCGCGGAGACAGCAGTTCGAGGTGAGGACGTGGCCTATTAGTTCCTTACCAGCTTGAGAGTCTGAGGTAGATGTACCCTGTTAGCTTTATGTTTCTACTTTTGTACTAGATAGTCAGAGAGATTGGTGAGACTTGTATTTTACTCATTTATTTGTGAGACCTGTATTGAGGATTGGTGTATTAGTGGAGATTTTTCTATTTCAGATGTTGTGTGTGTTTTGGTTAGCTACTGGTTTTATTTCATCTCTGATACATGTTTTAGCTCTAGATCTGACTTGCAGGGTAGACGCTTCGTCTGTGCGGCAGTTTTCGTACAGATGGCGGATCTGTTGGTGAGCCCGGGTCGCAGTTTCGACCCCGGGGCGTGACAGATTTAGGTGGTATCAGAGCCTAGGTTGTAGGTCATTGAGGACTTAGAAACCCTAGGCTATTGGTTGGACAGTAGGGTGATTGTCGTGAGAGACGTGACTTTAGCGAGAGTCCTGATTGAGTTGTACCTCCCCCAGAGATTGGGGCGAGTGATCTTACATGTTATTTTTCTAAAGGTGATTATGTTGGTTGCAGACAACATAATGCTTTAGAATGGTCAACATGTTATAGACTTTCGCTTGATTGGGTCGAGAGAGTTTTGGTCCTAATGGTTGTTCTGTTGCAGTGGTTTCCGATGCTTCCGAGACGCCGTGCAGCGGCGAGGGCGTGTTTGACCTTGGATGATGAGTCGATCAGCGAAAGGCTAAATGGATAGAGCAGAGCGAGGTCTGAGAGTTACAGGCCCAAGTAGCCAGACATTTGAGGCGATGCGGCGCCAGGAAGAGAACATAGAGCGCGTGATGCGCGTGCTTGAGCTGAGAGCATCTCCCGGGGTATCGCCAGTAGTACTCCCGGCCGCGACATCGGCGATTTCAACCCAGATCGCACTGTGGATGGTGCAGAAGCAGCGAGAGGTTGCTGACCGGTTATTTACTTCATCCAGTTTCATCCCCTGCAGATTTCGGGATAGAGTTTGGAGCCTTGGGAGGCCGAGGACTGGGTCGCTGCTATGGAAGAGCTGTTCGAGGATTTGTTCGTCCAGGAGAAGCGTCAGGGCGCTTGTTTATGCACTCTTGGATAGGGATGCCGAGAGTTGGTGACGTCGAGTTCGTCCTGCTGGACCACCGGGAGCGCATAGGATGACCGGGAGCGAGTTTCTGCGATTGTTCAGCAGAGTACCCCCTTACCACCTAGGATGAAGTTTGGAGGTTGATCTGTTTGAGAGCAGACTGCATCGAGACATCTATGATTCAAGGCACACTCGGCGGGCGCCGACCTTTGATGCAACGATTGTGTATGCTCAGTGGATTGACCGAGGATCAGCGATCACTTCCAGGAAAGACGAAGAGCAAGGGAACAGCTTCAGTGAGAGACGTCTAGCCTCGTCGGATTTTGGGGTAGTTGTATGGATCGAGGTTGTTATGATTCCAGTCTCAGGATCATGGGTCTCAGAGAAGAGAAAGTCCAGGAGGTTCTCGACAGTCGAGGCACCAGCAGTAGTGTCAGGACATTTTCAGGCAGAGTGTTCCTGAATGGTGCTCTTGGAATTGCCGCTTGCGACAGCACCCTCTACCCCTTTTTGGATAAAGAGGTTCATCCGATGTACCGGCAGACTGATGGAGCCGTCATGCCGAGGCAGTTAGAGCGATGGCCACCAACATCCGGAAGATGAGTTTGTGCAGCCGGTTAGAGGGCACCAGGATAGTAGATCGCGTCTTACCAGGTGTGGTTTTCCTTATGGTCATCGGAGGGAGAGCATGTTGATGCTGTCACCGCTTATGCAGGTTCAGTAGAGCATGGGTAGCTTCACGTGGGCCAGAGATGGGAATGTTGGTTTGTGCACGTGAGGATCAGGTGCCAGATCACGTATAGCACATGGATGAGTTTGGCCGGTCCTGCCTAGTACAGTTAGGACCGTGGATTTGATCCAATGAGTTATAGGCCTACATCAGCTCTGAGATGTTGATATGAGGATGGATTGGGATTGGTTACCGCAATGTTTTGCTATCTTGGATTGTCGAGATAGGACTTTGACCCTCCGTGGACCTGGTCAGGAAGAGTGAGCTTATAAAGGATCCTAGAGCACGACAGGGGTTGAGTCGTGATCCTATCGCTTACCTAGCAACTGTAGAGGAGGTGCCTACGGCGGCACCGGGACTAAAGGATATTCTTATCACCGTGTGATCCCGGGTGTGAGTCTACCTGAGCTGTTATTGAAGCCGTCGTTTAATGAGATCGAGATCGAGATGGTGATTGACGTGGTTTTGGAAAACCGCGCCGACTTCGGCAGCACCACTTGGAGTATCACCTGTGAGACAGAGAAAGAGAGCTGATAGCGCAGTTATGGGATCCGACGGATCGAGGGGTCTATGTGACCCGTACCACATCGTGGGTGTATGACAGTGGGGGATCTGAGAGATTGATACTTGAGTATGATGCCATGCCGTTGGTACGCGGCGGTGATGCCACGTTGTGGGTACACAACGGTGAGAGTTCTTTGATGGTTCAAGTACAGACAGACTCGGAAGGTGTTGCAGCAGATGCTCATTTGTGAGGCAGGTATCTTTTGGGACCTTACAGCCGAGGGCTGTGCCCTGTGTGTGATCAGACCCCGGGAGGAGCATTGTGAGCTTGCAGCGCGGTCAAGTGGTTTGACTAAGGCCCTGCCGCCTTTAGGATTTGAGGGATTGTGTGTTCCAGCTGAGTTTGATACCAGCATCGTTTTGGATGATTGTCGGTGATAGAGAGAACATTGAGTTTTTTTTTTAGATCCTCAAACCTGAGATGTTTGGATTTGGGAATCATGATCGTGAATGCCACAATCCGCAGGAATACGATCATTCGAGTTTTACGCGGGGAGTTTGTTCTGCGAGTGTTTTCTGGCTGGAAAAAGTGTATTTGACCCCACTTGTATATTTTGGATTTCACTTCTTTAGAGATGGACGAGGAATCGAGCTATCAGAAGCGACCGATGCGGATCTTTCTTATGAGGCAAAGTAATTGTGTAGTCGAGTTGTACCTTTGGTGAAGGTTCAGTGGAGTGATCATGATGAGCGAGAGCGACCACCTGAGAGCCTGAGGATGAGTTGAGGATCTCCTATCCCTTTTTATTGAGATACCCTCCTAAGTATGAATTTAGTTGGGTTTCGGGGACGAAACCTTTTTTTTAGGAGGGGAGAGTGTAGAATACCGGGATTTCGGATGACGCACCAATCTCGCAAGATGGCGTGGTGCGGAGGAAATTGCCTCGGGCGTGTTCCGTATGTATTTGCAGATGAGTTCGGGTTGATTCGGATCAACGCGGAAGCCCCAGCTTGAATCAGAGTTTTCCGGGCTTGTCCGCCGTTAGAGGACCGGTTTCGGGGAAGCCTCGACTTCACAGTGGAGTGCATAAATTTTGGGAACACTTGGAACAGGTGTAGTTTATGTTTACAGCGGAGTTCGGGAGGTTCCGGACTGACGCGGAGGACCCGAGGGCGAAAAGTGAGTCGAAACTGATGATTTTGGAGCCAGTTTTTGGATTGAGAACCCCGACTCAACGGTTGAGCATTTTGAGGAGAAAAAGCTGTGGGCATGTGTATTTTCAGATTACAGCGGGGTTCGGGAGGTTTCGGGCCGATGCGGAGACCCCGAAGGCAAAAAGTGAGTTGGAGTTGGCTTAATTTGGTTTATTTAATTAATTATTTAATATCGGATTTTTGGTCTGTGAAGATGCAAGAAAAGAAAGAGTGAAGGAATTAAGAAAAATTTTAAAAAGGGGATTAGATTTTTATTTAGTTGAGCTTGGGGATTTAATTATCTTGCTACAGCTGTTTTACACCAACACTTAATTAAACCACCCCTTAATTAGCCCCGCCACGTCACCCTCTTCTTCTCCCTGCATAAAACAGAGGATTGAGATGAAGGCAGAGGAAGAGAGAAGGAAGAGAAAAGAAAGAAAAAGAAGGAAGAAGAAGATGATCTAGGAAAAGAAAAAGAAGGAAAATGAAGGAGAAGGGTGGTGGTGCTGGTGGTCTGTGCTTGGAGCGCGCGCGCGTCGAGCTCCAACGAGGTTTGTACAGTTTTTGTAGAGAGCTTGGATATTCCATTTCTTATTTGGATTTGAGTTTTGAGTGGGTTTTTGGATGAGGTTGGAGTTGTCGGTGGATGGGCTGTCTGCGTTTGGAGAGCAGCAACTGGGTACCGCGCGGGCGCGCAATGGCGCCGCGCGCGGATGGCGCTGGTGCGCAGCTGCGGGCGCAGCAGGGGGCGCTGCAGCAGCGCACGCAGCGGGCGGGCGCGCTAGGGCACCGCGCGGCTGGCGGCAGCGCGCGCGCGTAGCACGCTGGGGCGCCGCGCGGGCTGCGCGCGGGCACCGCGCAGCGCGGGGGCGCCGCGCGGCTGGCGCCAGCGCGCGCGCGTAGCAGGCCGGGGCGCCGCGCGGCTGGCGGCAGCGCGCGCGCATAGCAGGCCGGGGCGCCTCGCGGGCTGCGCGCGAGCACCGCGCAGTGCGCGGGCGCCGCGCGGCTGGCGGCAGCGCGCGCGCGTAGCAGGCCGGGGCACCGCGCGGCGGGCCCAGGCGCCGCGCGGCCAGCGTCAACAACGTGCTGTTGACGCGGCTGCTGCTCGCGACAGGCGTGTGAGCTGGGGCGTGCCGGTGGGCTGTGTGCGCGCACGCCGATGCGGTGGGTTGCCGTGTGTCGCGAGGGCCCTTTGTGGACCGAGTTTGATGCGTTTTTCCCCTTGTTCTCTCTCAGGTCGGCGTCGATTATGCCGGTTTTCAGCGTGGTGCCGTGCGGAGCCCGGATCGAGTGAGCGGCGCGATTCTTTTTCATCTGAGCTATTTGTGAAGAGTGTATGTGTGCATGATGTTGGAGTTGTGTTTTGGGACTTTTGTGAGTGTGCAGAGGAGTCTTGTAAGTATGCTGGGAGTGTGCTGTGGGTGGTTATATGTATAAGACTAAGTGGTGTTGGTGAGTTGATGGACTTATGTAATTTTTGTGCTAGAACTTTGGCAGAGTGCATGTTGTGTGAAGTGTGAGTATGCTATGGACTCATTGTGAGTGCAGAGGAGCTTTGGATTATGCTGTTGGGTCTTATGTGGATAATAGGAACTTAAAGATGGATAATAGGAACTTAAAGAGTTGTGTGAGAATTTATATGTTTAATTGTGATGGATATAGATTTATGCAAATCGGGTTGTATAAGGTGGAATTATATCATTGTCCTTATGAGCTTGTATTTTTATTAAGTGTATGCTGTTAAATTGGGGTGGACTTGATGTGGGCTGAGGCTGATGCTGGAGCTTGGGTGTGAACTGTGTGTTGGTCGTGTGTTGTATGTGTGTGCTGCGGGTGTGTGGAGTGAGCCGTTGCGCGCCGGAATTTTTGTGTGGACTCGAGGGATTTTATTGGAGCTTCCGAGGATTTTTTCGTTATTCGCAGCATTGTGCGCGCGCGCGGCACGATTTTTGAGGTTTCGTCAGTTTGAGGATCCGGCGCTTCACCGACTTCAGCGTTGCCTACGGAAAGCGATCCAAGTGGGTTGGAATTTCTTCGAGATTTATGGAATGCCCTCTAATGCTTCTGTAAGCATATTGATCATGTTAGCTTAATTTTTATACATTGTTAAATCTAATAGTTGGCTAGAAAATTGTAGAATGACATTCGTGGGCCCCAGTCATATTTAGTATGATCTAGAGGTTATATGACACTAGACTGCATATTTTATTTGGGATTCAGACTGCATCTGGACCTTCATATTATTTTTAGTACTCCGTTTTATGTAAAACTCTATTTTTTAAAAAAGGGTTTTAATTATGGAGAACATTATATATGAATGGTCCAGATTTTTCGAGTTGCATGTGTACTCGTGCCAGAGGGTCGAGTGTATTTGTAGAGCATCGTCTGTTGAGTTCTAGTGTCGTGAGAGTTCCTCCTCCCTGTTGGGATTGATGGGTTATTCTAGATCATGGGTTGTGTTCCTGATTTAGTGGTGGAGGTAGTTCTCCCACTTAGTTTTGAGGATATTTGGGGTTCCGGCAGATCGAGTCGCGGAGGTTTCCCGACTCAGCCATGGTCGTGCATTATCAGATTGAGTCGTTGAGGGTTCTCCGACATAGCCGTGAGAGTATTGGGCTATTCCTAATTTTAGTCGAGGTTCTTTTCCGACTGAGTTGTGCTTTGAGTTTTGCGATACCGATCTGTTTGATCGTGGATTATAGCCTGCATGTGCCGCATATTGAGACAGTGAGACAGATGTGATACTTGAGTTCGGTGGGGTCGCTCCCCTCGAGCTACGCCCCGGGTGCGATGATGATACCGAGCCTGACGAGGCTACGATGTGGTTATGCGCCTAGTTCATATACTAGTGGTCGCTTGATACCCCTGGCCGAGTTACCATGGGGTCACTTTGTGTGAGATTGAGATAGTCGGTTAGGACGCCCCACGTAAATCCCGTCCTCTTGTGGATGCGTGGTAGTGGGCAGTGTGTTCCTAGACGACAGGCGCAGGCTGGACTGAGCCAGTTTTGGCAGTCTTTGAGATTGGGTGTTATGAGCGGGTGGTTACATGTTATGTTCTTAGATGGTTTTTCCTTTGAGCATTGATACTGAGGCATTTTAGCAGTAGCGAAAGTATGCATAGCATGTTTATGATAGAGTTTCCTTTCGAGCATTATGTTTGAGACATATTAGCTGTAGTTTTCCTTCAGCTTCTCTATCTATCTATCTATCTATCTATCTATCTATCTGCATATCTATCTGTTTTGCCTCCAGTAGACTTAGTGGGCATACCGTGGATGTTGGGACGGTACCCACTGAGATCTGCCTTCTGCAGTAGATCTCACACCCGCTGCGGTGACAGGTTTCCTGAGGTAGCTGTTCCGGCTTGGCTCGCGCGGAGACAGCAGTTCGAGGTGAGGACGTGGCCTATTAGTTCCTTACCAGCTTGAGAGTCTGAGGTAGATGTACCCTGTTAGCTTTATGTTTCTACTTTTATACTAGATAGTCAGAGAGATTGATGAGACTTGTATTTTACTCATTTATTTGTGAGACCTGTATTGAGGATTGGTGTATTAGTGGAGATTTTTCTATTTCAGATGTTGTGTGTGTTTTGGTTAGCTACTGGTTTTATTTCATCTCTGATACATGTTTTAGCTCTAGATCTGACTTGCAGGGTAGACGCTTCGTCTGTGCGGCAGTTTCCGTACAGATGGCGGATCTGTTGGCGAGCCCGGGTCGCAGTTTCGACCCCAGGGCGTGACAGATTTAGGTGGTATCAGAGCCTAGGTTGTAGGTCATTGAGGACTTAGAAACCCTAGGCTATTGGTTGGACAGTAGGGTGATTGTCGTGAGAGACGTGACTTTAGCGAGAGTCCTGATTGAGTTGTACCTCCCCTAGAGATTGCGGCGAGTGATCTTACATGTTATTTTTCTAAAGGTGATTATGTTGGCTGCAGACAACATAATGCTTTAGAATGGTCAACATGTTATAGACTTTCGCTTGATTGGGTCGAGAGAGTTTTGGTCCTAGTGGTTGTTCTGTTGCAGTGGTTTCCGATGCTTCCGAGACGTCGTGCAGCGGCGAGGGCGTGTTTGACCTTGGATGATGAGTCGATCAGCGAAAGGCTAAATGGATAGAGCAGAGCGAGGTCTGAGAGTTACAGGCCCAAGTAGCCAGACATTTGAGGCGATGCGGCGCCAGGAAGAGAACATAGAGCGCGTGATGCGCGTGCTTGAGCTGAGAGCATCTCCTGGGGTATCGCCAGTAGTACTCCCGGCCGCGACATCGGCGATTTCAACCCAGATCGCACTGTGGATGGTGCAGAAGCAGCGAGAGGTTGCTGACCGGTTATTTACTTCATCCAGTTTCATCCCCTGCAGATTTCGGGATAGAGTTTGGAGCCTTGGGAGGCCGAGGACTGGGTCGCTGCTATGGAAGAGCTGTTCGAGGATTTGTTCATCCAGGAGAAGCGTCAGGGCGCTTGTTTATGCACTCTTGGATAGGGACGCCGAGAGTTGGTGGCGTCGAGTTCGTCCTGCTGGACCACCGGGAGCGCATAGGATGACCGGGAGCGAGTTTCTGCGATTGTTCAGCAGAGTACCCCCTTACCGCCTAGGATGAAGTTTGGAGGTTGATCTGTTTGAGAGCAGACTGCATCGAGACATCTATGATTCAAGGCACACTCGGCGGGCGCCGACCTTTAATGCAGCGATTGTGTATGCTCAGTGGATTGACCGAGGATCAGCGATCACTTCCAGGAAAGACAAAGAGCAAGGGAACAGCTTCAGTGAGAGACGTCTAGCCTCGTCGGATTTTGGGGTAGTTGTATGGATCGAGGTTGCCATGATTCCAGTCTCAGGATCATGGGTCTCAGAGAAGACAAAGTCCAGGAGGTTCTCGACAGTCGAGGCACCAGCAGTAGTGTCAGGACATTTTCAGGCAGAGTGTTCCTGAATGGTGCTCTTGGAATTGCCGCTTGCGACAGCACCCTCTACCCCTTTTTGGATAAAGAGGTTCATCCGATGTACCGGCAGACTGATGGAGCCGTCATGCCGAGGCAGCTAGAGCGATGGCCACCAACATCCGGAAGATGAGTTTGTGCAGCCGGTTAGAGGGCACCAGGATAGTAGATCGCGTCTTACCAGGTGTGGTTTTCCTTATGGTCATCGGAGGGAGAGCATGTTGATGCTGTCACCGCTTATGCAGGTTCAGTAGAGCATGGGTAGCTTCACGTGGGCCAGAGATGGGAATGTTGGTTTGTGCACGTGAGGATCAGGTGCCAGATCACGTATAGCACATGGATGAGTGTGGCCGGTCCTGCCCAGTGCAGTTAGGACCGTGGATTTGATCCAATGAGTTATAGGCCTACATCAGCTCTGAGATGTTGATATGAGGATGGATTGGGATTGGTTACCCCAATGTTTTGCTATCTTGGATTGTCGAGATAGGACTTTGACCCTCCGTGGACCTGGTCAGGAAGAGTGAGCTTATAAAGGATCCTAGAGCACGACAGGGGTTGAGTCGTGATCCTATCGCTTACCTAGCAACTGTAGAGGAGGTGCGTACGGCGGCACCGGGACTAAAGGATATTCTTATCATCGTGTGATCCCGGGTGTGAGTCTACCTGAGCTGTTATTGAAGCCGTCGTTTAATGAGATCGAGATCGAGATGGTGATTGACGTGGTTTTGGAAAACTGCGCCGACTTCGGCAGCACCCCTTGGAGTATCACCTGTGAGACAGAGAAAGAGAGCTGATAGCGCAGTTATGGGATCCGACGGATCGAGGGGTCTATGTGACCCGTACCACATCGTGGGTGTATGACAGTGGGTGATATGAGAGATTGATACTTGAGTATGATGCCATGCCGTTGGTACGCGGCGGTGATGCCACGTTGTGGGTACACAACGGTGAGAGTTCTTTGATGGTTCAAGTACAAACAGACTCGGAAGGTGTTGCAGCAGATGCTCATTTGTGAGGCAGGTATCTTTTGGGACCTTACAGCCGAGGGCTGTGCCCTATGTGTGATCAGAACCCGGGAGGGGCATTGTGAGCTTGCAGCGCGGTCAAGTGGTTTGACTAAGGCCCTGCCGCCTTTAGGATTTGAGGGATTGTGTGTTCCAGCTGAGTTTGATACCAGCATCGTTTTGGATGATTGTCGTTGATAGAGAGAACATTGAGTTTTTTTTTTAGATCCTCAAACCTGAGATGTTTGGATTTGGGAATCATGATCGTGAATGCCACTATCCGCAGGAATACGATCATTCGAGTTTTACGCGGGGAGTTTGTTCCGCGAGTGTTTTCTGGCTGGAAGAAGTGTATTTGACCCCCCTTGTATATTTTGGATTTCATTTCTTTAGAGATGGACGAGGAATCGAGCTATCAGAAGCGACCGATGCGGATCTTTCTTATGAGGCAAAGTAATTGTGTAGTCGAGTTGTACCTTTGGTGAAGGTTCAGTGGAGTCATCATGATGAGCGAGAGCGACCACCTGAGAGCCTGAGGATGAGTTGAGGATCTCCTATCCCTTTTTATTGAGATACCCTCCTAAGTATGGATTTAGTTGGGTTTCGGGGACGAAACCTTTTTTTTAGAAGGGGAGAGTGTAGAATACCGGGATTTCGGATGACGCACCAATCTCGCAAGATGGCGTGGTGCGGAGGAAATTGCCTCGGGCGTGTTCCGTATGTATTTGCAGATGAGTTCGGGTTGATTCGGATCAACGCGGAAGCCCCAGCTTGAATCAGAGTTTTCCGGGCTTGTCCGCCGTTAGAGGACCGGTTTCGGGGAAGCCTCGACTTCACAGTGGAGTGCATAAATTTTGGGAACACTTGGAACAGGTGTAGTTTATGTTTACAGCGGAGTTCGGGAGGTTCCGGACTGACGCGGAGGACCCGAGGGCGAAAAGTGAGTCGGAACTGATGATTTTGGAGCCGGTTTTTGGATTGAGAACCCCGACTCAACGGTTGAGCTTTTTGAGGAGAAAAAGCTGTGGGCATGTGTATTTTCAGATTACAGCGGGGTTCGGGAGGTTTCGGGCCGATGCGGAGACCCCGAAGGCAAAAAGTGAGTTGGAGTTGGCTTAATTTGGTTTATTTAATTAATTATTTAATATCGGATTTTTGGTCTGTGATGATGCAAGAAAAGAAAGAGTGAAGGAATTAAGAAAAATTTTAAAAAGGGGATTAGATTTTTATTTAGTTGAGCTTGGGGATTTAATTATCTTGCTACAGCTGTTTTGCACCAACACTTAATTAAACCACCCCTTAATTAGCCTCGCCACGTCACCCTCTTCTTCTCCCTGCATAAAACAGAGGATTGAGATGAAGGCAGAGGAAGAGAGAAGGAAGAGAAAAGAAAGGAAAAGAAGGAAGAAGAAGATGATCTAGGAAAAGAAAAAGAAGGAAAATGAAGGAGAAGGGTGGTGGTGCTGGTGGTCTGTGCTTGGAGCGCGCGCGCGTCGAGCTCCAACGAGGTTTGTACAGTTTTTGTAGAGAGCTTGGATATTCCATTTCTTATTTGGATTTGAGTTTTGAGTGGGTTTTTGGATGAGGTTGGAGTTGTTGGTGGATGGGCTGTCTGCGTTTGGAGAGCCGCAACTGGGTACCGCGCGGGCGCGCAATGGCGCCGCGCGCGGATGGCGCTGGTGCGCAGCAGGGGGCGCTGCAGCAGCGCACGTAGGGGACGGGCGCGCTAGGGCACCGCGCGGGCTGCGCGCGGGCCCTGCGCGGCTGGCGGCAGCGCGCGCGCGTAGCAGGCTGGGGCGCCGCGCGGGCTGCGCGCGGGCACCGCGCTGCGCGCGGGCGCCGCGCGGCTGGCGGCAACGCGCGCGCGTAGCAGGCCGGGGCGCCGCGCGGCTGGCGGCAGCGCGCGCGCGTAGCAGGCCGGGGCGCCGCGCGGGCTGCGCGCGGGCACCGCGCAGCGCGCGGGCGTCGCGCGGCTGGCGGCAGCGCGCGCGCATAGCAGGCCGGGGCACCGCGCGGCGGGCCCAGGTGCCGCGCGGCCAGCGTCAACAACGTGCTGTTGACGCGGCTGCTGCTCGCGACAGGCGTGTGAGCTGGGGCGTGCCGGTGGGCTGTGTGCGCGCACGCCGATGCGGTGGGTTGCCGTGGGTCGCGAGGGCCCTTTGTGGACCGAGTTTGATGCGTTTTCCCCCTTGTTCTCTCTCAGGTCGGCGTCGATTATGCCGGTTTTCAGCGTGGTGCCGTGCGGAGCCCGGATCGAGTGAGCGGCGCGATTCTTTTTCATCTGAGCTATTTGTGAAGAGTGTATGTGTGCATGATGTTGGAGTTGTGTTTTGGGACTTTTGTGAGTGTGCAGAGGAGTCTTGTAAGTATGCTGGGAGTGTGCTGTGGTTGGTTATATGTATAAGACTAAGTGGTGTTGGTGAGTTGATGGACTTATGTAATTTTTGTGCTAGAACTTTGGCAGAGTGCATGTTGTGTGAAGTGTGAGTATGCTATGGACTCATTGTGAGTGCAGAGGAGCTTTGGATTATGCTGTTGGGTCTTATGTGGATAATAGGAACTTAAAGATGGATAATAGGAACTTAAAGAGTTGTGTGAGAATTTATATGTTTAATTGTGATGGATATAGATTTATGCAAATCGGGTTGTATAAGGTGGAATTATATCATTGTCCTTATGAGCTTGTATTTTTATTAAGTGTATGCTGTTAAATTGGGGTGGACTTGATGTGGGCTGAGGCTGATGCTGGAGCTTGGGTGTGAACTGTGTGTTGGTCGTGTGTTGTATGTGTGTGCTGTGGGTGTGTGGAGTGAGCCGTTGCGCGCCGGAATTTTTGTGTGGACTCGAGGGATTTTATTGGAGCTTCCGAGGATTTTTTCGTGATTCGCAGCACTATGCGCGCGCGCGGCACGATTTTCGAGGTTTCGTCAGTTTGAGGATCCGGCGCTTCACCGACTTCAGCGTTGCCTGCGGAAAGCGATCCAGGTGGGTTGAAATTTCTTCGAGATTTATGGAATGCCCTCTAATGCTTCTGTAAGCATATTGATCATGTTAGCTTAATTTTTATACATTGTTAAATCTGATTGTTGGCTAGAAAATTGTAGAATGACATTCGTGGGCCCCAGTCATATTTAGTATGATCTAGAGGTTATATGACACTTGACTGCATTTTTTATTTGGGATTCAGACTGCATCTGGACCTTCATATTATTTTTAGTACTCCGTTTTATGCAAAACTCCATTTTTTTAAAAAGGGTTTTAATTATGGAGAACATTATATATGAATGGTCCAGATTTTTCGAGTTGCATGTGTACTCGTGCTAGAGGGTCGAGTGTATTTTTGTAGAGCATCGTCTGTTGAGTTCTAGTGTCGTGAGAGTTCCTCCTCCCTATTGGGATTGATGGGTTATTCTAGATCATGGGTTGTGTTCCTGATTTAGTGGTGGAGGTAGTTCTCCCACTTAGTTTTGAGGATATTTGGGGTTCCGGCAGATCGAGTCGCGGAGGTTTCCCGACTCAGCCATGGTCGTGCATTATCAGATTGAGTCGTTGAGGGTTCTCCGACATAGCCGTGAGAGTATTGGGCTATTCCTGATTTTAGTCGAGGTTCTTTTCCGACTGAGTTGTGCTTTGAGTTTTGCGATACCGATCTGTTTGATCGTGGATTATAGCCTGCATGTGCCGCATATTGAGACAGTGAGACAGATGTGATACTTGAGTTCGGTGGGGTCGCTCCCCTCGAGCTACGCCCCGGGTGCGATGATGATACCGAGCCTGAAGAGGCTACGATGTGGTTATGCGCCTAGTTCATATACTAGTGGTCGCTTGATACCCCTGGCCGAGTTACCATGGGGTCACTTTGTGTGAGATTGAGATAGTCGGTTAGGACGCCCCACGTAAATCCCGTCCTCTTGTGGATGCGTGGTAGTGGGCAGGTGTGTTCCTAGACGACAGGCGCAGGCTGGACTGAGCCAGTTTTGGCAGTCTTTGAGATTGGGTGTTATGAGCGGGTGGTTACATGTTATGTTCTTAGATGGTTTTTCCTTTGAGCATTGATACTGAGGCATTTTAGCAGTAGCGAAAGTATGCATAGCATGTTTATGATAGAGTTTCCTTTCGAGCATTATGTTTGAGACATATTAGCTGTAGTTTTCCTTCAGCTTATCTATCTATCTATCTATCTATCTGCATATCTATCTGTTTTGCCTCCAGTAGACTTAGTGGGCATACCGTGGATGTTGGGACGGTACCCACTGAGATCTGCCTTCTGCAGTAGATCTCACACCCGCTGCGGTGACAGGTTTCCTGAGGTAGCTGTTCCGGCTTGGCTCGCGCGGAGACAGCAGTTCGAGGTGAGGACGTGGCCTATTAGTTCCTTACCAGCTTGAGAGTCTGAGGTAGATGTACCCTGTTAGCTTTATGTTTCTACTTTTGTACTAGATAGTCAGAGAGATTGATGAGACTTGTATTTTACTCATTTATTTGTGAGACCTGTATTGAGGATTGGTGTATTAGTGGAGATTTTTCTATTTCAGATGTTGTGTGTGTTTTGGTTAGCTACTGGTTTTATTTCATCTCTGATACATGTTTTAGCTCTAGATCTGACTTGCAGGGTAGACGCTTCGTCTGTGCGGCAGTTTTCGTACAGATGGCGGATCTGTTGGCGAGCCCGGGTCGCAGTTTCGACCCCGGGGCGTGACAGGCGCGACCCTACCGAGGAAAGTATCTGCGCATCTCTGTCGAGCTCAATATGGCTCATGCAGGCTATAGTCCAATCCACGATCAACAAGATCGACAGTACCCAAATCACCTCTCTAACTCACTAACAGGAACCACTCGAACAGTCGGGACCGCTGTCAACCCAATGGCTCCCCAAATGGGAACATCAACTCAACAAGCAAACTCACTAGCTGGGTATACCCCACAGCCGACAACAATGAAGGGTCCGGGAACCCCGAAATACTAGAACCTACAACCCAAATCAAACAAGAACAGGCTCTAGGCATAGCCTCTCGTTGTTCTCGACCCAAAGAAAAACACAACTCTTAGAACCCAGACCACTCGAATCCTCTCGAGTGGGGAAGTTTACAGGAAAAATGTGACATTTATTACTGAAAATTATTTTTCACTCAACCCACACGGGGTGAGGACTAAAAGCAGTTCCTTTTTGAAAAAAACGATCTTGATTTGAGGAAAACCCATTTTTAATGATTTTTAGTTCTTTTAGGAAAAACAGTTGGAAAACAAGTTTTATACCCAAACCCCGAAGGGCTAATGCGATAGATGGGCGATAGATGGGCAAAAGAGCATGTGTTCTGGTTTGTATTAACATCAATTATATAGTACATGAGAAGGTATTTCTATGGTAACAATGACAACCATAGTAATAATATAACTAGGATTACGTGCTATATAATCCTACGCTATAGATGGTAAGTAATATATAGTATAGAAACAATAAAGATAATACTAAATATATCGTAACATCCCCCCGCAAGCTAAGCATCAGGTGGACGGATGCGAAGATTGAGCCGTAATATCGAAAACCGAGAGAGTGACAAGGGCTTGGTGAAAATATCAGCAAGTTGTTTATCAGAAGAGATATGAACCAACTCTAAATCACCAGTCTGAACTTTTTCGCGCAAGAATTGATGATCAAGTTCAATATGCTTTGTGCGAGCATGAAGAACAGGATTTACCGCTAGATAAGTAGTGCTTAGATTATCACAGTAGATGCTAATAGGTCGCCAGAGAAAAACACGAAGATCACGAAGTAGACGACGGATCCATATCGTCTCCGCAAGTGCGTACGCGACAGCACAGTATTCTGCTTCAGAACTAGAGCGAGAAATAGTGGGCTGCTTTTTGGCGTACCAGGAGATAAGATTGGGCCCTAAAAATATACAATATCCAGAAGTAGACCGGCGTGTATCTGGACAACCGACCCAATCAGTATCTGCAAATGCGACAAGAGAGGGATTGACACAGCGAGATATAGGCAGTCCATAAGTCAGCGTGCCCCGAATATATCGTAGAATGCGCTTAACCGCTTGCATGTGTGGTTCACGAGGAGCATGTAGATACTGGGCAATAGAGTTGACAGCATATGATATATCCGGTCGGGTGAAAGTAAGATACTGGAGAGCACCAATAAGCTGACGATAGCTATAGGGATCCTCAAGAAGTTGCCATTCATGAGAAGATAGACGAGAGGTTGGAGAGAGAGAACTAGAGACGGGCTTACTATCAAGAAAACCATGGCGCTGAAGCAACTGATGCGCATATTTGTGCTGAGTCAGATGAAGACCAGAAGATGACCTATTTACCTCAATGCCCAAGAAATAATGTAGCGGCCCGAGATCCTTCATTGCAAATTCCTGCTTTAAGGCGGTAATAAGAGCCCTTAGAAGAGATGAGGAACTGCCAGTGACAATAATATCATCAACATATAATAGAAGAATAAGAGTGCCAGAAGAGGAGTGACAAATGAACATTGAAGGATCAGCAGTGCTCCCAACAAAACCAATTTCAGATAGAAAGGACGTAAACCGTTGAAACCAAGCCCGAGGTGCTTGCTTAAGACCATAGATGGCTTTGCGTAGACGACAAATATGATGCGGAAAAGAGGGATGCACAAAACCAGGCGGTTGTCTCATATAAACTCTTCAGAGAGTGTGCCATGAAGAAAAGCATTCTTCCACATCAAGTTGTCGAAGAGACCACCCTGAGGAGAGGGCCACCGAAAGAACAGTGCGAATAGTGGTCGACTTGACAACGGGAGAAAAGGTCTCATCAAAATCAATGCCTTGTTGCTGTTTATAAACCTTGAGCCACAAGCCGAGCTTTGAGACGCTCAAGAGACCCATCCGCCTTCTGCTTTACTTTGTATACCCATTTACAACCAATAGATTAACAGGCGAAGGAGGTACAAGATCCCAAGTAGCATTTGTCAGAAGGGTATCAAACTCCTCAGCCATGGCAGCGCGCCAACCTGCATCCTGAAAGGCCTCATGAAAAGAGTTAGGCTCAGTAGGTAGAGCAGAACCCGTAGAGGCCAGTAAGGAGGTAGACTCAGTTAAACCCTTAGTCATAGATCGAGTGCGCATAGGATGTATGCGGGGAGGTGAAGAAGGCTTAGACGGCACTATAGTAGGCTGAGGGGAGGGCGGACGATCAGAGGTGGACGGTGGTGGTTCAACAATAGTAGGTGTAGTAGCAGCAGATCGTGTAATGTGTCGTCTGGTATAGACACGGAGTTCTGATGGACCAACGGCGCAGTGGTATCGTTCCCATTCCTAACCTGTGAGTCATGAGAATTCAAGGTAGAAGGAAACGTTGATAAATTATCAGACGGTGAAACAGGTGGACGTGTACCGGAACCACTCTCAGCAGAGGAGCATGTGAAGGAGAAGCCAGAGATTGCATCAATGGTAGAAGGATTCTCACCCAGCAAAGGAGGATTTGATACAAATTTTGAAACATATCAAGGTTGGAAAAAGTAGAGGAAGGAGAAGAAGAGAATTTGGAAAGACAAGAAAACGGAAAAACAGTTTCCACAAAGGTAACATGTCGAGAAATAAAAACCTTGTCAGTGCTGGGATGGAGACATCGAAAACCTTTATGTTTATCAGAGAGTCCTAAGAAGACGCAAGGAAGTGACCGAGGACAGAGCTTGTGAGCTGTAATATCCTGCACATCAGGGTAACACAAACATCCAAACACTTTGACAAGTTGCAAGTCAGGGGAAGAGCAACCATGCAGAATTTCATATGGCGATTGTCCTTTTAAAACAGTAAGAGAGGGAATTCGATTCACAAGAAATACAGCAGTTTGAATGGCATCAGCCCAAAAACGAGGAGGCATACAATCTTGAAATAGTAAACTTCTAACAACGTTAGTTAAATGTCTATACTTCCTTTCGGCGAGGCCGTTTTGTTGAGGAGTATAAGGACAAGAAAAACGGTGATAAATTCCATTTTGTGAACAAAGGTTGGAAAACTTATCATTTACAAACTCCGTACCATTGTCAGATTGAAAATCTCGATTGAGCTATGAAATCTGTTTTCCACCATTGCTTTAAATTCGAGAAATTTGTCAAAAACTTTGCGTTTAAATTTCAAAAGGTAAAGCCAAGAAAATCGAGAATAATCATCAATAAATATAACATAATATTTATAACCAGAAACAGATGGAACAGGGGATTGCCACACATCAGAATGCACAATATGAAGGGAAAAGCAGATTTAGATTCCGAATCAGAAAATGAGAGTTTACATGTTTTCCATGTTACAAGCATTGCAAACAGATAATGTCAAAGCAGATTTACCATCAGAGACAATGTTATTATTTTTAATAAATGCCGAAAGAACAGGAAGACTGGGATGACCTAATCATCTATGCCAAACATCGCTACTAAATCTAGATGCAACAAGACCAATCTGTTCCTTATTCCCTACACTTGCAACTTTAAAAGGAATTGGATAGAGTGATGTTCCCGAGCTAGGGCAGTGCAGAAGCTCCGTCCTTGTTACATTGTCCTTCACAGAAAAACCAGAAGAGTCAAATTCAAAAACGCATTTATTGTCACGACAGAATTGACGCACCGAAAGTATATTTCTCTTGATGGAAGGAACAACAAGAACATTTTCAAGAGCAAAGGATTTAGAAGATGTATTCAATTGAGTTTTACCTGTCTGAGTAATATCAAGTAAATTTCCATTACCAACTAGAATTTCTCATGCCCAGTATAAGGTTTGGAAGAGGAAACAATACCAGAATTCGCAGTCATGTGATTGGAAGCTCCAGTGTCTGGATACCATACTTCCTAAGCAGGTTCATAGAGATTCATAGCAGCAAAAGTTTGAGGGACATCATCGACCACGAATGAGTGATTGAAGCATTGTCTGCATTGAAGAGCAGAATGGTTGTACTTTCCACATATCTGACATTGTGTGCCGACTTCGAAAAAATAAGATGTTGATTTGGAATATAAGGTTGAGGAAGATTATTGGGTGAAGAATGTGGAAGATTCCAGGAGATCCACGACCATGATATGAGTTGTGTCTACCGCGATGTCCTCGACCACCGCGATATCTGCTCTACGACCTCCACGTTTTCGCATCCACGATTTGCATAGAGAGCTTCGCTGTCGATAGGGGGAATGGCAGGGTGAGTTGTTGAACTAGTACGACGTTGTACTTCTGTTTCTTCTTGCATCAGAAGTGGACGAAGTGATCAAAGGGGCTGTTTTTCGGTGTGTATTAAGGGCACTGACGAAACCTCTATATTCTTCTGGTAACCCGAGAAGAACAGTCATGACCAAGTATGGTCTGACTCAGTTTCACCAATCGCTTGCAGGGCATCGCTAATAAATTTAATCTTTGCATATAATCGGTCATATCATTGAACCTTTCTTGATACTTCGTAATTCAGACTATAGAGAGAAACGGTGGAAGCAGTTTTATCAAGAAAATATGTTTCGATAATTTTCCAAGCATCATACGCAGTTTTAGGAGAGCTAGAAACAACCCCTGTAATATGTTAAGCGAAAGGGTGGCATTAATCCCACGAGAGTAAGTGGTGTCTTCTTTTTTCCAATTAGATATTCCGGGTTCATAATTGTTTTCTTTCAGAAGTGTCAATAGTCTGAGGCGGTATAATACCAGTTCTGTCCACATGTGGAGTAACACCAAAACTCTCTAAAAACATTAAGAAATATTTGTTTCCACACAAGATGTGTGGAATCTGTTAGTTCAAGTGGTATGAGAGTTTTGATATTAACCACTGTAAATTGAGAAAGAAGACATGTTACCACAAAAAGAAAATATCACCACGAGAGAGTAACCGAGGCAAATCCGACAAGTAGAAAAATAATACCAAGTATTCACAAATCCAGAATAAAGACAAGTAAGTCAGATTAGAACCCGATGGGGAAAGCTGAGTGAATCAAAGTTGACCTTGATTGCACCCGAGAAGAACCAAACTACACCAGGGAGCAAGTACGCATCTGACGACACCAGAAATAATGGAAGAGAGGCCGAAATTACTGTAGCGCTGGTACTGTAGCGCCGGTACTGTAGCAGCGGTACTGTAGCAGCGGCACTGTACAGCAGTTGTGACTGAAGAGAAATCCAAAGAAGGAAAAAAACTATGGAAGAAGGTGAGACTCGTGGTAGATGGTGGCTAAGGATCGATATTCCCAATATTAGAGTTCCCGCTCTGATACCATGATAGATGGGCAAAGAGCATGTGTTTCTGGTTTGTATTAACATCAATTATATAGTACATGAGACGTATTCTATGGTAACAATGACAACCATAGTAATAATAACTAGGATTACATGCTATATAGTCCTACGCTATAGATGGTAAGTAATATATGTATAGAAACAATAAAGATATAATAAATATATCGTAACATAATGCCTTCGTCCAATC
>JAQNDB010001515.1:0-48806 GCA_029204045.2 Tillandsia leiboldiana
TCACTGGAGGCCTGCGTGGGTTGCGCGCAATTTGGACACAAGTGGTGGACATCGGGCTTAATTTGAGACCCCGTGGGAAGTTGGAGGACCCGTCGGGTGTTTAGAAGTGATTTCGCGCGATTCAGATGTCAAAATTAGACTCCGGGTGAAGTCCGGATAAAAGTTTACCTCTCCGGTCGCCTTCGGGAATTTTGGAGTTGGAATTGGGCAAATCGGACTTTAAAAATGAACCCGGCGCGAAAATCGGATCGAGTGGGCATTCGGCAAATTTTCGGGTGAGAATTTGGAGAAATGAACATCGTTTTTGGATTCAGCGCGCGAAATCGCTAAGAATGGACTATTTATTTGTTGGATTTGGAGCCCGGATGAAGTGCGCGTTTTTCGAGGCAAAACGGCACGTTCATCGAGGCGTGGCGCGTGGCACGGATCCCGAGGCGGACGGGACGCGCAGGTCAAGGCGTGCGGTTCGAGGCGGCGTGCGGACAGGACAGGCGCAGGCGCCTTCTCCGCGGGACGCGCGGGGGCCGCCACGTGGCGGGCCCCCGTTGGCGCCCGCGCGGGCGCGGGGGCACGCGCGCCCGTGTAACGGGCCCGTGTCCCGCGCCTGGCGCGGGCGCGGTGTAACGCGCCCGTGTGGCGGGCGCGTTACCGCGCGCCACGTGGCGCGCTGGGCGCTTGGTGGACCCGGCGCACGCGCCCAGCCCTGTGAACCATTCGGTTGGAGCCCCCCTATTGGTTGCCGCCATGGACCAGGCCCGTGGACCGGGACCATGGACCACCTCCTCTTTCTTCTTCTTTCTTCTCCCCCGCAAGCCTTTCTCCTCCATTTTCTTTTCTTCCTTCTTCACCGGAGCGAGAGAGGGAGTGAGGAGGAGATTTTGGGTGGTGCGGTGGCGCGTCGTGAACCTCGTGGTGCGTGCGCGGGGCTCCGTTGGGAGCGTTGCGGCGACGGCGGCGCAGTCGGGTAGGTCTCGTGTGTTGGTTTTACTGTATTTTTGTACAGTTTTTGGGGCGTTCTTTTGGACTGTAACTGACCCTCTTGCTCTTTTCTGTGTTGGGCACCGTGCACCGTTTTGCGTGCGGACTCCGTTTTGCGTGCGGATCCTGGCACCGCGCACCGTTTTGCGTGCGGACTCCGGCACCGTGCACCGTTTTGCGTGCGGACTCCGTTTTGCATGCGGATCCTGGCACCGTGCACCGTTTTGCGTGCGGACTCCGGCACCGTGCACCGTTTTGCGTGCGGACTCCGTTTTGCGTGCGGATCCTGGCACCGTGCACCGTTTTGCGTGCGGACTCCGGCAGCGGACATCGTTTTGCGTGCGGACTCCGTTTGGCGTGCGGATTCCGGCACCGTGCTCCGTTTTGCGTGCGAACTCCGGCAGCGGACATCGTTTTGCGTGCGGATCGCGTGGAGGCCAATTGCAAGTGTCTACGAGCAATTGGTGGCAAATCGAGGTGGGTGGCCTTATCTCCAAGTTTTATGGACTGTACAGTATTTCTACTGATGTAGGACTATGCATGATAGTTTATTTCATTGTGTAGTATGCTAGATTGTAGGAATTGTTATTCCTTTTATTATCTGTTAATATAGTTATTTTGGAACTTGACCTAGCACCCCCGTCATATGTTGTATGTGTAACCAGACTAGTAGAAAACCCTCACTTGGGCTAGGTTTATTTATGCTTAGACATCCACACTGTACCTTCATCCCTGGACATAGTGTTTTCTCGCCCGGGTAGTGGGCCGAGAGGTCGGGACTTGCTTTTAGTGTGGGATGCTTTTACACTCTTGCCTGGGAGCAGAGTGGAGTCTGGTAGTTGGACTGGGTTGCTTATCTGTGCCGAGAGCCGTTTGGGTAAACGGTAGTCCCGGGAGGTCTTGTTTCCCTGTTGTGCCGTCGTGGAGGGAGCCGTTGCGCAGACGGCAGTCCCGGGCCGTCGAGTATCTTCCGGTCCGTCTTGTTGGGAACCGTTGGGGTTGACGGTGGTCCCAGGTCGTTGAGTGTTGTCCGACCTGTTTTGTTACCCTGAGTTGTGGGTCGTTCCTGGCTGTGGAGTATCTCCAGCCAGTGAGCCTTGTGCTGCGAGCCGTTGGAGAGGCTAGTGTCTCGTGTTTCGAGTTAGCGGAGCAGCTGAGTCGTCGAGAGTGCTCCGACTGTTATGCGAGGTATTTGGGGATCTTAAGCCCTACCATTCTGAGAGTGAGCGTGGATTTTGACTAGCCTGCATATGCCAATGTTTGATACTCTATGCCGCGCCGTTCTACTCAGTTGGAGTCGCGTCCTGAGATGCCGCTGTGGATACGATGGTTGGCCTGTTGAGGCAGTTTTCCGCAGTTGAGGCAACGATGGGCCTGTTGAGGCAGTTTTGCGCGAGGGATGAGTTAGTAGGACAGGACGCCCCACGTAAATCCCGTCCTCATGTGGATGTGTGGTAGTGGGCAGGAGCGTTCCTAGTCGCGCGGGCGCAGGCTTGACTGGACCTTTGAGGTAGTCAGTTCGTTTGGATCGATTGAGCACCTTGGGTGCGAGTGGTCTCTTTTACTTTCATCTGTTCCACTTTTTGGAGTATCTAGTTAGAGGCATGGTAGCTGTAGAGTAGCTCCAGCTTTGCTTGTTCAGATTTCATTGCATTGTTATCTTTGGCCTCTAGTAGACTTGGTGGGCAGACCGTTGGGCTTGTTGACGGTACCCACTGAGAACTACTGTGGGAAGTAGTTCTCACACCCGTCGTGGTGTCTTTTTCCCCAGGAACTTCTCCTCCTGTTCCTGTTGCTCCAGTTGCTGATCCTTCTGACCGAGGCGAGGGAGTCGCGAGCTAGTTCCCTACCCGTCATTGGAGTGTAGCGGTACCCCTTCAGAGGAGAGCTTCAGTAGATTAGTTTTCTCCTTTTTCCTCTGTTGAGAGACCTTTGTTGTGAGGTATAGAGTTGTACTTTATTTTACAGTTTGAGAGACTGTTGTAGTGAGGATATTCTTGTATTGAGAGTCTGTACACTGATGTATTCATTGGAGATACCTCCCTTTTGAGTTTTGTATCAGAGGACTTTGTATATGATAGTATTTGTGGAGGTGGATATTGTATTATTTTCAGTTGTACAGTGTTTGAACTTCAGTTTTAGTAGTCTACTTTCAGCTCTCTGATATCTGTATACTGTAGTTGATTCTTTCTGCATGTTAGACGCTTCGTCTGTACGGCAGTTTCCGTACAGATGGCGGATCTGTTGGCGAGCCCGGGTGGCAGTTTCCACCCCGGGGCGTGACAGATTAGAGTGGTATCAGAGCCTAGGTTGTAGGTCGTGGTGGACTTAGAAACCCTAGTCTTGCGGTTGGACATTAGGATGACTACGTGAGAGTCGTGACTTTTAGCGAGAGTCCTGATTGAGTTTTTACCTCTCCCAAGAGACGGGATGAGAGTTTGGCATGTTTATTCTCCTAATCGATTATGTGGTTGCAGACTACATAATGCTATGGAATGGATGACATGTCTTAGACTTTCGCTGGATTGGGTCGTATGGTTGTTGTGTCCTGACGTTTGTAGTTGTACAGTGGGTTGCGATACCCCTGAGGCGTCGTGTTGTGAAAAGGACACACCCCGCCCTGGCTGAGTTACCAGGAGGGCATTTTCCCTGGCTGAGTTACCAGGAGGGCATTTTCCCTGGCTGAGTTACCAGGAGGGCGTTTTCCCTGGCTGAGTTACCAGGTGGGCGTTTTCCCTGGATGAGTTACCAGGAGGACGTTTTCCCTGGCTGAGTTACCAGGAGGGCATTTTCCCTGGCTGAGTTACCAGGAGGGCCTTTTCCCTGGCTGAGTTACCAGGAGGGCGTTTTCCCTGGCTGAGTTACCAGGAGGGCGTTTTCCCTGGCTGAGTTACCAGGTGGGCGTTTTCCCTGGCTGAGTTACCAGGAGGACGTTTTCCCTGGCTGAGTTACCAGGAGGGCATTTTCCCTGGCTGAGTTACCAGGAGGGCCTTTTCCCTGGCTGAGTTACCAGGAGGGCGTTTTCCCTGGCTGAGTTACCAGGAGGGCGTTTTCCCTGGCTGAGTTACCAGGAGGGCGTTTTCCCTGGCTGAGTTACCAGGAGGGCGTTTTCCCTGGCTGAGTTACCAGGAGGACGTTTTCCCTGGCTGAGTTACCAGGAGGGCATTTTCCCTGGCTGAGTTACCAGGAGGGCCTTTTCCCTGGCTGAGTTACCAGGAGGGCGTTTTCCCTGGCTGAGTTACCAGGAGGGCATTTCCCTGGCTGAGTTATCAGGAGGGCGTTTTCCCTGGCCGAGTTACCAGATGGATAATTATCACTGGCCGAGTTACCAGATGGATAATTATCACTGGCCGAGTTACCAGATGGATAATTATCACTGGCCGAGTTACCAGGTGGATAATTATCACTGGCCGAGTTACCAGATGGATAATTATCACTGGCCGAGTTACCAGGTGGATAATTATCACTGGCCGAGTTACCAGATGGATAATTATCACTGGCCGAGTTACCAGATGGATAATTATCACTGGCCGAGTTACCAGCTGGATAATTATCACTGGCCGAGTTACCAGATGGATAATTATCACTGGCCGAGTTACCAGATGGATAATTATCACTGGCCGAGTTACCAGGTGGATAATTATCACTGGCCGAGTTACCAGATGGATAATTATCACTGGTCGAGTTACCAGATGGATAATTATCACTGGCCGAGTTACCAGGTGGATAATTATCACTGGCCGAGTTACCAGATGGATAATTATCACTGGCCGAGTTACCAGATGGATAATTATCACTGGCCGAGTTACCAGATGGATAATTATCACTGGCCGAGTTACCAGGTGGATAATTATCACTGGCCGAGTTACCAGATGGATAATTATCACTGGCCGAGTTACCAGGTGGATAATTATCACTGGCCGAGTTACCAGATGGATAATTATCACTGGCCGAGTTACCAGATGGATAATTATCACTGGCCGAGTTACCAGGTGGATAATTATCACTGGCCGAGTTACCAGATGAATAATTATCACTGGCCGAGCAACCTGTGATAACCGCGGATTTATTTTGCCTTTCGGGGCTTTCCGTCGTTTTTTATTGAACCGTCTGGTTGACAATGGGGGCTCGAGGGTAATTTTTCCTTGTTTTTCTGGGCAGACGGTCGGGGCTCGCGGGTATTTTTGGTTAATAAAGCTCGCGAAACGGAGACCGGCGGCGCGATCGGTTTTGGATTCCGACCCCCGGATCTCCCAGAATAAATTCCGGAAGCTGGTACCGTAGCCCAGGTGACTTACACAATTACCGGGGGCGAATCGAACTCTGGTCCGCAATCAGATCGATTTTAGTCGATCAGTTTGAGGTATGGGATTAAACCACCCCTTTTTGTTTTCCTTTCACTCGAGGGTTTAAAATTAATTTGGGGTCCAAAATCCACTACGCCCAAAACGTCTAAGTAGTCGGCCTTGGGAATTAGGTTTCCTAAACCTCGCCTCCCCCCCTCCTTGGCGTACAATATCCGAGCGTGGACGAGGAGCGGTTCCCCAAAACCCTCGTCCTTTCCATCGGCCGGCGTGGAAGAGAAGAGATCGATCGCCTCCCCGCAAAGATCCGACGAACGCGAAGAGGACGATCCCTCTCCTTCGCCCGGTACCGACCAAAACAAGGTGAGCCGTGCTTTCGTTCTCTTTTCTTGTCTTTTCTCGTCACGAGCGAGGGGGGGGTTTTCTTGATTTCGTCGGAGATGGAAGGAGAGGGGCGTGCCATCGCACGCGGAACGCCGCGCGGGGCAACCCGCGCATGCGGGGGCGCCGCGCGGGGCACCCGCATGCGGGGCGCCGTGCGGGACCGCCCGCGCATGCGGGGGTGCCGTGCGGGGCACCCGCATGAGGGGCGCCGCGCGGGGCAGCCCGCGCATGCGGGGGCACCGCGCGGTGCAGCCCGCGCATGCGGGGGTGCCGTGCGGGGCGCCCGCATGCGGGGCGCCGCGCGGGGCAGCCCGAGCATGCGGGGGCACCGCGCGGTGCAGCCCGCGCATGCGGGGGCGCCGTGCGGGGCACCCGCATGCGGGGGCACCGCGCGGTGCAGCCCGCGCATGCGGGGGCGCCGTGCGGGGCACCCGCATGCGGGGCGCCGCGCGGGGCAGCCCGCGCATGCGGGGGCACCGCGCGGTGCAGCCCGCGCATGCGGGGGTGCCATGCGGGGCAGCCGCGGGGCAGCCCGCACATGCGAGGCGCCGCGCGGACAGCACGGCGGCGCGTGGGGGGTTCGGTCGCTGCCGTCGGGGGCCGGCCGGTGTTGGGGCTTTTCCTTACTTCGCGTTTAAAGGTTCTTGACCTCCCCGCCCGGGGATCCCGTTTTGCAGCTTCGGGGAGCGCGCCGGGACGCGGGGAGCCGAGCGTGGTTTTCTACTAGCGACAGGTGGGTTGTATTTACTTTATTCCTAGCCTCTAAATTCTATCTTGTTGGACGGGGTCTATTCTAAGTGTACTGGGGTTAAATAATGATGGGCGATAGCTTATGCATGTTAGTGGGTTCGCTATAGTGATTAGCGTCGGTTGCCGACGGTGATTCTCTTTTTTTAACCCTTATATGTCAGCGGGCCACCTTCGAGTGCGCGCAATATTACCTTGTTTTCGATTATACACTTTACCTCATTTACCTCATTACTCTTGTTATTCATATTATGATGCTGACATGATGGTGGTTACGGTTACTTGGCTCGAGGTTGCCACACGCGCACCCGCGGTTTGGCCACCGCAAAGGGTGCGCTTTTCCGGAAAAGTGGTCTATGACCCGTGTATACCCACGAGGTGACGTAGTGGGGCCCCTTATTAGTGGTGGGGTTGAGGCGCCGAGGTGCGAGCGGTGCGACCCGTCGGTTTAGTTGTCCGGCGTGGTCGGGTTTCTGCAGGTACGGTGTGGGCCGTCGGTTTAGCTGTCCGACGTGTCCGGGTATTACAGGATGCAGGGGTACAGGTTGCCTTTCCTCCTTGGGAGGGTGGTTGCTCCAGTTGTCTTCACGGTTTGTTTTACTATATTCTCCTGCTTTACTATTTCTGCGTCACTGACATCCCACTTCGTGACAGGGTCCAGACGGGGAGAGAGGTAGGCGGTGGTGAGGACGGGACAGGAGCAGCTGGGTCGCTGGGGACCCTGGACTGTATTTACTCTTTTATTCTCGCTTTTCATTACTTTGTAGTTATGTGAGTGGTTCGCGATACCCTCGTGGGGTCGGCATGGATGTCGGTACGGGCTACATTTAGTGCCCCTGGTGCAATATTTTCCCTTTTATTTGTATCGGCCATTTAAAAACCAAAAAAAAGCAGAAGCCAAAGAAAGGATTGCGAAAACCGTCTTTAAAATCTAAGTGTTGGGTGGGCACTGGTTTCAAAACCCTGTGGATTTATGCTGACTTCGAAAACTAGCTTTCAAAACGTAAGCGCCGGGTAGGCGCTCTTTCAAAATTGTGGATTTATCCTTTCCAAACCGATCGGCCATGTGATCTTCTTTTATCAGTTTAGAATGCTGGTTGGTTGTGAATGATTGTTGTGATTGATTGGTTGCGCATGTTAGAACATGTACCGAACGCTACGTCGTGCATGTACAGGGGAGACTCTGCCCGTTTGCAGAGTGACCATGTATGTGTGGCGGGTCTGGGCACGTGCCGGGGAAGAGGGGTTTCTTCTTTTAAAAAAAAAAAACAAAAAAAATTTACACATCAAATATTCAACTTTTATGAATCGTTTCCGCTAATACAAAACCCCCGGGGCATGACAGATTAAATGGTATCAGAGAGTTCTTTCAATCACAACAATTAGTGCCGACATCCGTAGACAACCCTCACTTGCCTACATATGAATGAAATGTGTAGGGCTTAGGACTGTAGAACGTGAGTGGCCGAAGGGGGGAAAATGTTGAGTCCTCGCTTTCACTTTATGGTTGTTGTTAGCAGGGTAGTCTAAAGTTGACTCTTGTGATGAATGACAGACATGGCCCGTACTAGATCATCGGCCGGGGACGCGGAAGCAGACGCGACGGCGTCGACGGCCGCGGAGAACCAGCTCCTGCGGCAACAACTGCGGGAGATGGCGGGGAATCTGGCCAACCTTACTGAGCACGTGCGTCAGTTGACGCAACGGCAACAGGCCGCGACGGTGACGGTCGCCCCGGGTCCCCCACAGGGGTCGACAGCGCCGGCCGCGGCACCACCGACAGCGCCACCACCGGCGACGACTACGGGACCGGCGCCGGGGACGACCAGCAGGGTTACTCTGGAGGAGACTATAGTCACACCTGCCCTGACCGTGGCTGCCACCGCCGCGAGGGAGGGGACGGGTGCGATGACCGAGCGGGATCGGGTGCGGGCCAACCTGAAAGACTTCAAGAAATACGACCCACCCACGTTCGAAGGGGACACGACTGATCCGTGGGTCGTCGAGAAATGGGTGGGGTCGATGGAGAAACTTTTTGAAGACCTGCTCATGGAGGACGACGAGCGGGTTCCCCTAGCGGTCCACTGCTTGGAGGGGAACGCCCGCTTGTGGTGGAAGACGGTACGCCCCGATCCTACTAAGGGTACCACATTTCCGTCCTGGACAACCTTCAAACAGGAACTGTTCGGGGCCTTCTTCACCAACAGTGTCAAGAAAAAGTTGGAGGATGACCTGAACCACATCCAACAGGGGAACCGGACGGTCATGGAGTATCAGCGGGAGTTCGTCCGGCTAGCAAACTGCGTCCCGTTCGTCATAAGGGATGAGGCACACAAGGCGCAGCTCTTCGTGGATGGCTTGCGGAGCAATATCTTCGAGGTGGTGCAAGCAGCCGAACTACACACCTTCCAGAAAGTGGTCGACAGAGCCACTACGGTGGAGCGGGGTTTTGCGGTCACCCGCGCCAGAAGGGAGAACTCGACGCGACTAGAGGACCGGAAGCGGCAGCAGCAGAACTCGGGAGGAGGCTCTTGGGGCGGGGGCGGGGCCCCCAAACGGTGGAGACCTCAGGCAGGGTCCCGGAGCGCGCCAACAGGAGGACCGAGGCCAGGGAATAGGCCTTGTGTCATATGCGGGGGAGGGCACATTCCGGGGGAGTGCCCCCAAAAAGGCGACCACTGCTTCAGGTGCGGCAGACGAGGGCACTTCCGCCGCAACTGCCCCTTAGGCGGGGGGTCTGCGTCCTCCGCAGCTTCTACGCCCACGCCACAGCTCTCAGGGCGGGGGAAAGCCCCTATGGCGTCGACGTCTAGGCCCCCTGCACCACGGCGCGAGGAGGACCGGCAGCCACAACCAGGCGGGAGAGTCTTCTCAATGACCCACCAAGAGACAGATCCGCCGGAGGAAGCACTTGCAGGTACTACTTCTGTTTCCAATTCCCGTGCTAGAACCCTTTTCGACACCGGAGCAACACACTCTTTCATTTCCCGCGACTTCGTGTTTTTGTTTGGTCTCGAGGAGACACCCCTCCAAAACCCCTTGACAGTGCAAACGGCGGGAGGGACCTTGGAGGCGGTCAGCGTCGTGACCGCCTGCCCGATTAAACTAGGGCGACTAGCATGCCCTCGGGATTTAGTGGTAATTCCCCTGAAGGAGTACGACGTGGTGCTGGGCATGAACTGGCTCACGAGGTACCAGGCACTCATCGATTGTGACAAGCGACAGCTGCGTTTACACGAACCGGGTTTCCCTGAGCATGTGTACATGATGGGTAAGAGCATCTCCTTCCCGGCGATCATCTCAGCGACCCGGGCCAGAAGACTGGTGGAGGGTGGTTGCGTGGCCTACTTGGCATCGGTGGATTTGGCTACCCGACCCCCGACGACGCTCGCCGATATTCCAGTGGTGAGGGACTTCCCCGACGTCTTCCCCACGGAACTGCCTGGGATGCCCCCTGAACGGGGGGTGGAATTCCCCATCGAACTACTACCGGGCACGCAGCCTATTTCGAAGGCACCTTACCGAATGGCCTTCGCGGAACTAAAGGAGCTTAAAGCACAACTGGAAGACCTCTTGGATAAAGGGTTCATAAGACCGAGTGTGTCACCCTGGGGCGCACCGGTGCTCTTCGTGCGGAAGAAAGACGGAAGCCTGCGTCTCTGCATTGATTACAGAGGAATAAACAAAGTCACAGAGAAAAACAAGTACCCCCTGCCTAGAATAGATGACCTCTTCGACCAGCTGAGAGGGGCGACGGTCTTCTCCAAGATCGATTTACAGTCGGGCTACCACCAACTCCGGGTTCGGGACAAGGACATTCCGAAGACTGCTTTCCGGACCCGGTACGGCCACTACGAGTTCACGGTTATGCCCTTCGGACTCACGAACGCCCCCGCAGTCTTCATGGACATGATGAACCGGATCTTCAGACCCTTCCTGGATCGGTTCGTGGTGGTTTTCATCGACGACATACTGATCTACTCCACTACCGACGAGGAACACGAGGACCATTTGCAAACAGTCCTCCAAACTCTCAGGGAACAGGAGCTGTTCGCTAAACTCAAGAAGTGTGAGTTCTGGCTACGCGAAGTCGGCTTCCTAGGACATGTGATCTCAGCACAGGGAATCTCCGTGGATCCGAAGAAGGTGGAGTCCGTGGTCGACTGGCAGCCGCCGACGACGGTGACAGAGGTCCGCAGTTTCCTAGGACTGGCAGGATATTACAGGCGTTTTGTAGAGGGTTTCGCGAAGATTGCTACCCCTTTGAATCGGTTGACCAGAAAAGGGGAGAAGTTCATATGGACGGCGAAATGCCAGGAAAGCTTTGAGGAACTCAAAAGGAGGTTAACCAGGGCACCAATACTCGTGCTGCCGACACCCGGGGAAGATTACGAAGTGTACTGCGACGCATCGGGGATCGGCCTGGGTGGTGTTCTGATGCAACAGGGGAAAGTGATTGCCTACGCCTCCAGGCAACTAAAGGATTACGAGAAGAACTACCCGATACACGACTTGGAGCTGGCCGCAGTAGTCTTCGTTCTAAAACTGTGGAGGCACTACCTCTTTGGAGTCCACTGTAACGTCTTCTCGAATCATCAAAGTCTTAAGTATATCTTTACCCAAAAAGAATTAAACTTGCGGCAGAGGCGGTGGCTGGAGTTGTTGAAGGATTACGACTTGACGATATAATACCATCCCGGAAAGGCAAACGTGGTGGCGGACGCCCTGAGCAGGAAAGGGGGCCAAGACGGGGCGTCAAGGAGCGCGATAACGGAGCAAAACCACTTGATAGCGGAGTTCGCACGAATGCAGTTGGAAGTGGTGCCGACAGGCACGGTTAGGCAACTCCTAACCTTAGTGGTCAAGCCGACGCTACTTGAGAAGATCCGGGAGGGACAACAGACCGACCCACACTTACAGCGCGTACGAGACAAGATCCCCCTGGACCAAGAGAGCGACTTTGCAGTGGAAGACGACGTCACCCTACGGTTCCGCAGACGGATCTGCGTGCCGGATTCGTCGGAGTTGAAGGAGGAAATTTTGACAGAGGCACACCGGGCCCCTTATGCGGCACATCCAGGGGGCACGAAGATGTACAGGGACCTCAAACAGATCTACTGGTGGCCCAACATGAAAGGGGACGTCACTCGACACGTAGCTCATTGCCTAGTGTGCCAACGGATAAAGGTCGAGCATCAGCGGCCAGCAGGGAAGCTACAGCCCCTACCGGTGCCAGAGTGGAAGTGGGAGCAAATCACCATGGACTTTGTCACGGGCTTCCCACGTTCACCCCAGGGCCACGACGCAATTTGGGTCGTAGTCGACCGGTTAACCAAGTCAGCACACTTTCTGCCAGTTCATACGACCTGGACCCGAGAGCGGTTGGCCCAAACATACGTCAGCGAGATCGTTAGATTACATGGAGTGCCGGCATCGATCACCTCGGACAGAGACACGCGCTTCGTCTCGAAATTTTGGCAGAGCCTTCAGCGGGCCATGGGAACCAAACTACAGTTCAGCACAGCCTTCCACCCTCAGACGGACGGACAGTCAGAGCGCGTGATACAAACCCTCGAAGACCTGCTTCGCGCCTGTGTACTAGATTGGGGGATCGGGTGGTCACGCTACCTACCTCTCGTGGAATTCGCCTACAACAACAGCTACCAGGCCAGCATCCAGATGGCGCCCTACGAGGCCTTATATGGAAGACGCTGCCGATCCCCGATTTGTTGGGACGATCTGGGAGAACGGAAATTCTTGGGGCCCGACTTAGTGGAGGAAACGGAAGAGAAGGTTCGCCTCATCAGACAGCGCCTGCTAACCGCCCAGAGTCGCCAGAAGAGCTACGCGGACCAAAGGCGCCGCGACTTGGAATTCCAAGTGGGAGAGCGTGTTTTCTTGCGGGTCTCGCCGTCCAGAGGAGTCAAGCGGTTCGGGCTAAAAGGGAAACTGAGCCCACGGTTTGTAGGGCCTTTCGAGATTTTGGAACGCATCGGCCCAGTGGCGTACCGCCTTGCCCTACCACCAAACCTTGACCGAGTCCATGACGTCTTCCACGTTTCGATGCTCCGTAAATACCTCTCCGATCCATCGCATATCCTGGATGTCGCCATACTCGACCTTAAAGAAGACCTAAGCTTCGAGGAAACCCCCGTGAGAATCCTGGCAAGGGAAAGCAAATCACTGCGGAATCGAGCCATCCCCTACGTGAAGGTACTCTGGAGCAACCACGAGGAGCGAGAGGCAACATGGGAGCTGGAGTCTAAAATGAGGGAGAACTACCCGAACCTGTTCACCACCACCCGGGTCTGAGTTTCGAGGACGAAACTCGTTTTTTAGAGGTGAGTGGTGTGATAACCGCGGATTTATTTTGCCTTTCGGGGCTTTCCGTCGTTTTTTATTGAACCGTCTGGTTGACAATGGGGGCTCGAGGGTAATTTTTCCTTATTTTTCTGGGCAGACGGTCGGGGGTCGCGGGTATTTTTGGTTAATAAAGCTCGCGAAACGGAGACCGGCGGCGCGATCGGTTTTGGATTCCGACCCCCGGATCTCCCAGAATAAATTCCGGAAGCTGGTACCGTAGCCCAGGTGACTTACACAATTACCGGGGGCGAACCGAACTCTGGTCCACAATCAGATCGATTTTAGTCGATCAGTTTGAGGTATGGGATTAAACCACCCCTTTTTGTTTTCCTTTCACTCGAGGGTTTAAAATTAATTTGGGGTCCAAAATCCACTACGCCCAAAACGTCTAAGTAGTCGGCCTTGGGAATTAGGTTTCCTAAACCTCGCCTCCCCCCCTCCTTGGCGTACAATATCCGAGCATGGACGAGGAGCGGTTCCCCAAAACCCTCGTCCTTTCCATCGGCCGGCGTGGAAGAGAAGAGATCGATCGCCTCCCCGCAAAGATCCGACGAACGCGAAGAGGACGATCCCTCTCCTTCGCCCGGTACCGACCAAAACAAGGTGAGCCGTGCTTTCGTTCTCTTTTCTTGTCTTTTCTCGTCACGAGCGAGGGGGGGGTTTTCTTGATTTCGTCGGAGATGGAAGGAGAGGGGCGTGCCATCGCACGCGGAACGCCGCGCGGGGCAACCCGCGCATGCGGGGGCGCCGCGCGGGGCACCCGCATGCGGGGCGCCGTGCGGGACCGCCCGCGCATGCGGGGGTGCCGTGCGGGGCACCCGCATGAGGGGCGCCGCGCGGGGCAGCCCGCACATGCGGGGGCACCGCGCGGTGCAGCCCGCGCATGCGGGGGTGCCGTGCGGGGCGCCCGCATGCGGGGCGCCGCGCGGGGCAGCCCGCGCATGCGGGGGCACCGCGCGGTGCAGCCCGCGCATGCGGGGGCGCCGTGCGGGGCACCCGCATGCGGGGGCACCGCGCGGTGCAGCCCGCGCATGCGGGGGCGCCGTGCGGGGCACCCGCATGCGGGGCGCCGCGCGGGGCAGCCCGCGCATGCGGGGGCACCGCGCGGTGCAGCCCGCGCATGCGGGGGTGCCATGCGGGGCAGCCGCGGGGCAGCCCGCACATGCGAGGCGCCGCGCGGACAGCACGGCGGCGCGTGGGGGGTTCGGTCGCTGCCGTCGGGGGCCGGCCGGTGTTGGGGCTTTTCCTTACTTCGCGTTTAAAGGTTCTTGACCTCCCCGCCCGGGGATCCCGTTTTGCAGCTTCGGGGAGCGCGCCGGGACGCGGGGAGCCGAGCGTGGTTTTCTACTAGCGACAGGTGGGTTGTATTTACTTTATTCCTAGCCTCTAAATTCTATCTTGTTGGACGGGGTCTATTCTAAGTGTACTGGGGTTAAATAATGATGGGCGATAGCTTATGCATGTTAGTGGGTTCGCTATAATGATTAGCGTCGGTTGCCGACGGTGATTCTCTTTTTTTAACCCTTATATGTCAGCGGGCCACCTTCGAGTGCGCGCAATATTACCTTGTTTTCGATTATGCACTTTACCTCATTTACCTCATTACTCTTGTTATTCATATTATGATGCTGACATGATGGTGGTTACGGTTACTTGGCTCGAGGTTGCCACACGCGCACCCGCGGTTTGGCCACCGCAAAGGGTGCGCTTTTCCGGAAAAGTGGTCTATGACCCGTGTATACCCACGAGGTGACGTAGTGGGGCCCCTTATTAGTGGTGGGGTTGAGGCGCCGAGGTGCGAGCGGTGCGACCCGTCGGTTTAGTTGTCCGGCGTGGTCGGGTTTCTGCAGGTACGGTGTGGGCCGTCGGTTTAGCTGTCCGACGTGTCCGGGTATTACAGGATGCAGGGGTACAGGTTGCCTTTCCTCCTTGGGAGGGTGGTTGCTCCAGTTGTCTTCACGGTTTGTTTTACTATATTCTCCTGCTTTACTATTTCTGCGTCACTGACATCCCACTTCGTGACAGGGTCCAGACGGGGAGAGAGGTAGGCGGTGGTGAGGACGGGACAGGAGCAGCTGGGTCGCTGGGGACCCTGGACTGTATTTACTCTTTTATTCTCACTTTTCATTACTTTGTAGTTATGTGAGTGGTTCGCGATACCCTCGTGGGGTCGGCATGGATGTCGGTACGGGCTACATTTAGTGCCCCTGGTGCAATATTTTCCCTTTTATTTCTATCGGCCATTTAAAAACCAAAAAAAAGCAGAAGCCAAAGAAAGGATTGCGAAAACCGTCTTTAAAATCTAAGTGTCGGGTGGGCACTGGTTTCAAAACCCTGTGGATTTATGCTGACTTCGAAAACTAGCTTTCAAAACGTAAGCGCCGGGTAGGCGCTCTTTCAAAATTGTGGATTTATCCTTTCCAAACCGATCGGCCATGTGATCTTCTTTTATCAGTTTAGAATGCTGGTTGGTTGTGAATGATTGTTGTGATTGATTGGTTGCGCATGTTAGAACATGTACCGAACGCTACGCCGTGCATGTACAGGGGAGACTCTGCCCGTTTGCAGAGTGACCATGTATGTGTGGCGGGTCTGGGCACGTGCCGGGGAAGAGGGGTTTCTTCTTTTAAAAAAAAAAAACAAAAAAAATTTACACATCAAATATTCAACTTTTATGAATCGTTTCCGCTAAAACAAAACCCCCGGGGCGTGACAAACCAGATGGATGCGTTGCCCCTGGCCGAGTTACCAGGTGGGCGCATGCCCTGGCCGAGTTACCAGGAGGACATTTTTCCCTGGCCGAATTATCAGGAGGATACTTTCCACTGGCCGAGCTACTAGGGGCGATGCCGCCCAGTGAGTGGCGATGCCGCCCAGTGAGGGGCGATGCCGCCCAGTGAGTGGCGATGCCGCCCAGTGAGGGGCGATGCCGCCCAGTGAGAGGCGATGCCGCCCAGTAAGGGGTGATGCCGCCCAGTGAGTGGCGATGCCGCCCAATGAGTGGCGATGCTGCCCAGTGAGTGGCGAAGGTTTGGCCTGTTGAGGCGATTTTCACCTCCGGCCGAGTTACCAGGTGGTTATTTTAGTGAGATTGAGATGACCCGACAGGACGCCGAGATTTGATGGCGTCGAGTTCGTCCTGATGGACTACCGGGAGCATCTCCAGCCGTGAGTTGCTTGTTGACATAGTTTCCCGCTTTGAACGAGAGGGACCGAATCCCTGAACGGTAAAGGAGCGAAAACTTCGATAGACTGAGCCTAGGGTCTGTTCTTGTTTGGTTGGGGTTCTAGGCACCGGTCTATCAGAATTTTTGGATCTTTGCCGCGTCAGTCGGTTCTTCTCGCCTATGAGTGGGGTGTTGCTGTGAGTTGAGTCGTTGAGGGTTCTCCGACATAGCTGTGAGAGTGCTAGGGCATTTGCATTGATGTATGGGCTAGAGATAGGACCTTTAGCTTGTGCTCGTGAGGTTCAGATACCTGATCACGTGTTGCACATAGATGGGAGTTATTGGTCCTGCCCAGTGCAGTTGGGGCCCTGGTTTTTGCCTGTTGATCTTTTGGCCCTTCCTCAGCTCCGGGTTTTCGAGGTAGTGTTGGGTATAGGGCTGTGAAGATCTGAGGCCTTGATGCTTTAGATACCACACCGTTGATACACGGTGGTGATGCCACGCCGTTGATACACGGCAGTGATGCCACACCGTTGATACACGGTGGTGATGCCACGCCGTTGATACACGGTGGTGATGCCACGCCGTTGATACACGGCAGTGATGCCACACCGTTGATACACGGTGGTGATGCCACGCCGTTGGCGCACGGCAGTGAGGCCACGCCGTTGGTACACGGCAGTAATGCCACGCCGTGGGTGCACGGCAGTGATGCCACGTTGTAGGTACACAATGGTGAGAGTCTTTTGGATGTTTCGGACTTTTGACCGCGAGTTGGGCATCAGCTTTATGATCGCCTTGTGAGCCAGTTTTCAGTCCCGTTCACCGACGGTTTGGTCCCCGTCAGGGTGTTCTTTATGAGTTGAGGGATCGACTTCGACCCGTGGGTCCGTTGGGGTTATGATAGCATGTTGAGCGACCAACTGTGGCACGAGATTGTGTCTCTTGAGGATCCCTTTTGAGGGTAGCCTGCAGTTGAGTAGTCCACTCAGGTGGTTTTGGATCGGGAAGTGACCGAGTGAAGACCCCAACTTATTAGATTTCCCTTCCTTATTGGACGAGTCTGCAGGTATGCTTCGGGTCGTCTTGTTGAGGGTGGCACCATGATGTGGTTTGGTGCGTATTACACTTGTGGTTATTTCAGTTTTCCCCCAGCCTTTTAATGGAGCCCTTGGTTTTTCACGTCTCAGCTCAGTAGTGATGTGTTTTTCCTCGCCCGTGATTTACTTGCCCCTTTGAGATCTGTGATTATTGGAGTACGAGGGACGCCCGTTGCAATTTCTGGCTCGAGAGATGAGAGAATTGCACATCGGGTCATACCGTACTTGTTGTTGTTGTCGCGGAGTAATCACGAGGAGCGAGTGGGGGAGCTGGAGGCGTATTGTTAGATACCTAGCCGTGGTATTCTTGACTCCTGATGGGCTTGATCTAGTTTCGAGGACGAAACTTTCTTTTAGTGGGGGAGGATGTGAGGTCCCGGAATCCCCCGCGTAGGGTTGCTGGTTGTTGGGCAGCTTTCGGTCGCTGTTGGGGGTGTTGGTGCGCGTGTTGGGAGCCCAGAAATGGATTTGTGATGCAATTTGGGATTTGCTTGCATCACTGGAGGCCTGCGTGGGTTGCGCGCAATTTGGACACAAGTGGTGGACATCGGGCTTAATTTGAGACCCCGTGGGAAGTTGGAGGACCCGTCGGGTGTTTAGAAGTGATTTCGCGTGATTCAGATGTCAAAATTAGACTCCGGGTGAAGTCCGGATAAAAGTTTACCTCTCCGGTCGCCTTCGGGAATTTTGGAGTTGGAATTGGGCAAATCGGACTTTAAAAATGAACCCGGCGCGAAAATCGGATCGAGTGGGCATTCGGCAAATTTTCGGGTGAGAATTTGGAGAAATGGACATCGTTTTTGGATTCAGCGCGCGAAATCGCTAAGAATGGACTATTTATTTGTTGGATTTGGAGCCCGGATGAAGTGCGCGTTTTTCGAGGCAAAACGGCACGTTCATCGAGGCGTGGCGCGTGGCACGGATCCCGAGGCGGACGGGACGCGCAGGTCAAGGCGTGCGGTTCGAGGCGGCGTGCGGACAGGACAGGCGCAGGCGCCTTCTCCGCGGGACGCGCGGGGGCCGCCACGTGGCGGGCCCCCGTTGGCGCCCGCGCGGGCGCGGGGGCACGCGCGCCCGTGTAACGGGCCCGTGTCCCGCGCCTGGCGCGGGCGCGGTGTAACGCGCCCGTGTGGCGGGCGCGTTACCGCGCGCCACGTGGCGCGCTGGGCGCTTGGTGGACCCGGCGCACGCGCCCAGCCCTGTGAACCGTTCGGTTGGAGCCCCCCTATTGGTTGCCGCCATGGACCAGGCCCGTGGACCGGGACCATGGACCACCTCCTCTTTCTTCTTCTTTCTTCTCCCCCGCAAGCCTTTCTCCTCCATTTTCTTTTCTTCCTTCTTCACCGGAGCGAGAGAGGGAGTGAGGAGGAGATTTTGGGTGGTGCGGTGGCGCGTCGTGAACCTCGTGGTGCGTGCGCGGGGCTCCGTTGGGAGCGTTGCGGCGACGGCGGCGCAGTCGGGTAGGTCCCGTGTGTTGGTTTTACTGTATTTTTGTACAGTTTTTGGGGCGTTCTTTTGGACTGTAACTGACCCTCTTGCTCTTTTCTGTGTTGGGCACCGTGCACCGTTTTGCGTGCGGACTCCGTTTTGCGTGCGGATCCTGGCACCGCGCACCGTTTTGCGTGCGGACTCCGGCACCGTGCACCGTTTTGCGTGTGGACTCTGTTTTGCGTGCGGATCCTGGCACCACGCACCGTTTTGCGTGCGGACTCCGGCACCGTGCACCGTTTTGCGTGCGGATCCTGGCACGGTGCACCGTTTTGCGTGCGGACTCCGGCACCGTGCACCGTTTTGCGTGCGGACTCCGTTTTGCGTGCGGATCCTGGCACCGCGCACCGTTTTGCATGCGGACTCCGGCACCGTGCACCGTTTTGCGTGCGGACTCCGTTTTGCGTGCGGATCCTGGCACCGTGCACCGTTTTGCGTGCGGACTCCGGCACCGTGCACCGTTTTGCGTGCGGATCCTGGCACCGTGCACCGTTTTGCGTGCGGACTCCGGCAGCGGACATCGTTTTGCGTGCGGACTCCGTTTGGCGTGCGGATTCCGGCACCGTGCTCCGTTTTGCGTGCGGACTCCGGCAGCGGACATCATTTTGCGTGCGGATCGCGTGGAGGCCAATTGCAAGTGTCTACGAGCAATTGGTGGCAAATCGATGTGGGTGGCCTTATCTCCAAGTTTTATGGACTGTACAGTATTTCTACTGATGTAGGACTATGCATGATAGTTTATTTCATTGTGTAGTATGCTAGATTGTAGGAATTGTTATTCCTTTTATTATCTGTTAATATAGTTATTTTGGAACTTGACCTAGCACCCCCGTCATATGTTGTATGTGTAACCAGACTAGTAGAAAACCCTCACTTGGGCTAGGGTTATTTATGCTTAGACATCCACACTGTACCTTCATCCCTGGACATAGTGTTTTCTCGCCCGGGTAGTGGGCCGAGAGGTCGGGACTTGCTTTTAGTGTGGGATGCTTTTACACTCTTGCCTGGGAGCAGAGTGGAGTCTGGTAGTTGGACTGGGTTGCTTATCTGTGCCGAGAGCCGTTTGGGTAAACGGTAGTCCCGGGAGGTCTTGTTTCCCTGTTGTGCCGTCGTGGAGGGAGCCGTTGCGCAGACGGCAGTCCCGGGCCGTCGAGTATCTTCCGGTCCGTCTTGTTGGGAACCGTTGGGGTTGACGGTGGTCCCAGGTCGTTGAGTGTTGTCCGACCTGTTTTGTTACCCTGAGTTGTGGGTCGTTCCTGGCTGTGGAGTATCTCCAGCCAGTGAGCCTTGTGCTGCGAGCCGTTGGCGAGGCTAGTGTCTCGTGTTTCGAGTTAGCGGAGCAGCTGAGTCGTCGAGAGTGCTCCGACTGTTATGCGAGGTATTTGGGGATCTTGAGCCCTACCATTCTGAGAGTGAGCGTGGATTTTGACTAGCCTGCATATGCCAATGTTTGATACTCTATGCCGCGCCGTTCTACTCAGTTGGAGTCGCGTCCTGAGATGCCGCTGTGGATACGATGGTTGGCCTGTTGAGGCAGTTTTCCGCAGTTGAGGCAACGATGGGCCTGTTGAGGCAGTTTTGCGCGAGGGATGAGTTAGTAGGACAGGACGCCCCACGTAAATCCCGTCCTCATGTGGATGTGTGGTAGTGGGCAGGAGCGTTCCTAGTCGCGCGGGCGCAGGCTTGACTGGACCTTTGAGGTAGTCAGTTCGTTTGGATCGATTGAGCACCTTGGGTGCGAGTGGTCTCTTTTACTTTCATCTGTTCCACTTTTTGGAGTATCTAGTTAGAGGCGTGGTAGCTGTAGAGTAGCTCCAGCTTTGCTTGTTCAGATTTCATTGCATTGTTATCTTTGGCCTCTAGTAGACTTGGTGGGCAGACCGTTGGGCTTGTTGACGGTACCCACTGAGAATTACTGTGGGAAGTAGTTCTCACACCCGTCGTGGTGTCTTTTTCCCCAGGAACTTCTCCTCCTGTTCCTGTTGCTCCAGTTGCTGATCCTTCTGACCGAGGCGAGGGAGTCGCGAGCTAGTTCCCTACTCGTCATTGGAGTGTAGCGGTACCCCTTCAGAGGAGAGCTTCAGTAGATTAGTTTTCTCCTTTTTCCTCTGTTGAGAGACCTTTGTTGTGAGGTATAGAGTTGTACTTTATTTTACAGTTTGAGAGACTGTTGTAGTGAGGATATTCTTGTATCGAGAGTCTGTACACTGATGTATTCATTGGAGATACCTCCCTTTTGAGTTTTGTATCAGAGGACTTTGTATATGATAGTATTTGGGGAGGTGGATATTGTATTATTTTCAGTTGTACAGTGTTTGAACTTCAGTTTTAGTAGTCTACTTTCAGCTCTCTGATATCTGTATACTGTAGTTGATTCTTTCTGCAGGTTAGACGCTTCGTCTGTACGGCAGTTTCCGTACAGATGGCGGATCTGTTGGCGAGCCCGGGTGGCAGTTTCCACCCCGGGGCGTGACACCTGCTTAGTCCAAAAACTTCTGACCCCAGTCACTAACATAGGTTTAGGCCAAACCCAAACGGCATCACTCTTCGTTGGGTCCACAGTCACTCCTGTAGCTGAAATCATAAGGCCTAACCACAAAACCTTTCGAAGTCGACATGCATACTCTAATAACTTGGCATATGACTCATTTTCTCAGAAGTTGCAGCACTACTTTCAAGTGCTCTTCATGCTCTATGTCACTTCGAAAATGAATCCAAATAACCATGATGGTTACTACCACCAATCTGTCCAAACACAGCTGGAACAGCACAATTCCTAAAGTCGGTAGGGCATTAGTCAATCCACTTGACCCCGCAAAAAGCTCATAATGCCCCCACTGGTTCCTGATCACTATCAGGGCACAGCTCTCGGCTATATGATTCCATAATGCTATAAATCTCTCGAAGGCATCTGCCAAGCACAATCCAAATCTGCCCGTGTTTGAACCATCCAAGAAATCTTGTTGGGTTATATGTAATATATATCTAAATAGGGGAAGAAACACCTAGAGGAGGGTGAATAGGTGTAAACGTATAAACACTCAAAAATCGTTGCGATAAAAAACCCAATGCGGAAATAAAAATAACACGCAAGATTTTTACGTGGAAAAACTCCAAACCGGAGTAAAAAACCACGGGACCGATAACACGGCGAAATCCACTAGAATTAAAACACGTACAAGGTGATTTACCGTACACACTTACGACTCAACCTTTTCCATACGCTCCTAGAGGATCTTCTCCGCTCGCTCCACGACGCTTCTCGAATCCACGATCTGCGCCCAACGCCAAATCCACGGCGTCCAACGTCGAATCCACGACGTCTGACCGAATCCACGGTCTTCACCCAGTAGCACCCTTCGAATCCACGAACGTGCCTCGCTCCGAATCCACGAGAGCGGTTGAACCTTGAATCCACAAGGACACGCGAATCCACGCGCCGATTTTGGGGTAAATCGTTGTTTTTTGGGTGGTGATGATCCGCCGAATACTTAGATCAAAGATAGATAGGAAATACCATCTAAGTATTCATTAGTTTGATTCAACTCAAGATGTGAGTATGAAAACCTAGAATCAAACTAATCAATATAGATGAAGAAACATAGAGTAATATCTAATGATTTCCTTTCTTCTCTATATGTGGATCTTAGGCCGTATAAAATGATATTTGATTATGACGGCTATTTTCCTTAACCCTAGAAAAATGAATCATAGAGTCTATTTATAGGTTAGAAACCCTAGGAAGGAGATAAGAATCAAAAACCTAACATTTCTGGAATTTTTACGAACGGCGATCCGGATCGGATTTGGGCGATCCGGATTGCAGTAGCAAGAAAGACGGTTTCCAGAAAAACAAACGTTCGGGATCCGGATCGGAATTGCCTGATCCGGATCGTTCATACAATTCAGAAAACTCAACGTTCGGGATCCGGATCGTGAGATGCTGCGATCCGGATTGAAGTAATGTATGAAACAACAACCTTCGGGATCCGGATCGCTGGCTCTGATCCGGGTCCTGAACATGTCCGAACACCAGTTTTTGATTTTTATGCAATTAAAAATTCTTCCAGGTGTTTCTACACTACAAGAAGTATTCGGATCACCAAAAATCTTTAGTTAAACATACCTGATCCTTTTGAATTCTTCTTTCTTGAGATTGAGTTAAATGATCCAACCTTCTTCACCTTCAATCTTCAAGACTTGAACCTTTCACGAAACTACGCCAACTCAAATTCCGTAATAATCTCCCCCTTTGACGGTTTCGTGACAAAACACAGATCCACTAAAGAAAATTTAAAAAGATATTTTTGTTGCTATCACCATACAACAAAAATTTACAATGGAGATCCAAAAATTTAAAAACATGAGATATAAACTCCTAAAACAGACTCTAAACTTAGACATCTGTACTCTCTGTACAAAGAAATCATTCTTGACAAAAAGAGATCGTTAGATACCTCAAGAATATTTAGCATTCAAAACCTAACAGAGATAGAGTTTTATGCTCACCATGACATTGAGTAATTCAGATATGTAATAAGATCACAATCAAACATTGACATATCTTCTAAGCAATAAAATTCCAAATGTCATAACTTTGCTTTGTTAGTAATCAAACAACTTGTTAGTAATAATACATGTCCAAATAGTTAGTCGAATAGTTAGTAGGAACATGCAACAAATCACAAGATAAAAACCAAAGTTGTGATACTTACCCTTCACCAAAGTCAAAGTTGAAGTGATACTTACCTTGATGTTCACACATTCACATCATCATTGTTCAATCATTGTTCAAGTTCTCTCTAAGCTCTCTCCCCCTTTTTGTCACAAACAAAGCCAAAATTACAAAAATTTAAGGAGAGTTAAATAGATCAAAAATTGTTCCGAAATGTAAGAACTAGAACTAAGAGTAAGTCCTAAAAACTGAACTCCTGCACAAAAAGATTAGAAAGAAAGCTAAGTCAGTCTGAATCAGAACTAGTGGGATTGGTACAATCCAACTTCTTCAAAATCGCTTGAAGCACTTTTGACATTGTGGAGACCTTTCTTTTCATCTTATGTTGCTCAGAGATAATCTGTTTGAGATTTGTAGACACGCTGTCTTGTTCAGCAGACAATCTTCGCTGTTCTTGTCGAAATGAGGACCCTACATTCGCTTTTGCTGTGTGTCTCCAGGACGTTGAAGGATGTAGTATAGAACCAGACGGTGCATCTTGACCTTCTGTCCATGGAGATTCTCTAGGGAGAGAGCGAGCTCTGGCGAGGGGTCTATCAATCTGAATTCCAGTTCCCCTCGACTTCTTTCGCCTAGTGTACTGCTTGATTGTTGAGGAAGATTTCATCAGCTTCTTGTTCTTCAAATACAACCTATCTTCTTTGTCAACAGCTTGTTGTGCTTGTTTACAAATCTCTTCCCAGTCTTCTTCATCTGATTCCGAATTATTTTGACAAACTTTTCTTGTCTCTCCTTGATTTGGGTCATCTTGTTCTCTTTTTATAGAAGATGCACTAGGTCCTACCATTGCTACCAAAAGGAAGATTATCCAGGCGAACGCCATTGGTGCAAGTGCTTAACAGACTTAAAGTCCTGTGAAGACCAACTCAAGAACACATGAGAAATTGTTAATTTTTTAAAGATTTGAAAAATTGTACCCAAACAATCATAATCATGTAGAGAGACTAAGAATCAAATTAGTTTTGCAAAAGGACTTTTAAAAATAGATCAATTGCATGATTTTCGAAAATCCTTATTATATGCCCTAAAACCGAAATTTTTAGAAATCGAAGCCTAAAAATCCGTTAATCAGGAGAATACCTAGCATATAATCAAAACTAATCTACCCAGAGTTCTTATTTCAAAAGAAATTTGACCAAAAACCATTCAAAAATGAAAAAGATAGAAAAATCTCATCACGTTTTGAAAAAAATAGAGAAAAACTGTGAAAAACGGGATTTTGATCAATAAAACTTACTTGTATTCGAAGAACTTGAGTTTGGAAAGCTCCAAGGTGCAATAGTTCTAGAGAGAGAGGCTCTAGAGGCTTGAGAACAAAAGATTAAGGTAAAAGAAATCTAAACCCTCTTGTTCTTATTAAAACCCTAGCCGTGATCCGGATCGGATCGAGATTTCGATCCGGATCGGCCAGCCGCAGGAAGAAGTGCGTTCGGGATCCGGATCAGCTTGCCCGATCCGGATCGGCTCCAACTTTTTCTTCAGAAAAATTTAGAAAAATTTCATAAGATCCAGAAAAAGTATGTAAGCACAATTGTGTATCAACTTTAAACAAAAATCATCGTTTCATACAACAAGAATTAGATTATGCTAAATCTATCAATAATATCCAAAAATGAAACGAGAATTTATAAAAATTAAATCCCTTAAAGTTGAACACCTTCAATTACATCTAACTTGATCTTATGAGTAATGCCTTTATCAAATCATCAGTTCGGTAAAGAAAATGAAATACAAAGATCAATAGATGTTTGAAATCCCAAATATGGTAGATAATTTATCTAGACAATCTGTTGAAGAGAGTTGAATGAAATACAACTCTTTCCACATCTTTTGAGCATTTTACATTTCTTTGACTCCCCCTCAATTGGCTATCAATTATTTAAGATATAAAGTATTCAACCAAAAATTGATCTCGATTTCATACTCGACTAAGCAGTCAAATAAAATAATGACTATACCAAGAGATCATTGAGAGAGAAATTGACTTTGATCACTTAGAAGATGATTTAATTAACATAAATGATCATTGCAACAGTGAAATATTATGATGGCAAAAGCATAATAAATTTCTAAATGTGCGAAAAGATGCAATTAAAGTCAATTATGATCTATGCTCAATTAATGTCCTATGTACAAACATAGATAATGAACAAAACAAAACAAAAACAAAACCTATCCTAAGCAAAGGCTTCAAAAAGAAGTTTATTTCAAGGAAAGCATTCCAATTGCTTTTCGCAAATGAATAAAACGTTTTTGATCCAAAGGTTTTGTGAAAATGTCAGCTAATTGATCCTCAGTTGAAATATATGAAAGTTGAAGAGTATTTGATTCAACTAGCTCTCTAAGAAAATGATATCTAAGTTCAATATGTTTTGTTCTAGAGTGCAACACAGGGTTTTTAGAAATGTTAATTGCACTTGTGTTGTCACAAAGAATTGTTACCGAAGATGCTGAAATCCGGAAGTCGCTCAACACACTTTTCATCCAAATGAGTTGGGTTGAACAACTACCCGCTAAAATGTATTCCGCTTCGGCAGTCGAGAGTGCTATGCAATTCTGCTTTTTACTGTGCCATGCAACAAGGCAATGGCCAAGATAGAAGCATGCACCACTCGTGCTTTTCCGATCATCCACTGATCCTGCCCAATCGGCATCTGAGTATCCAACAATATCCAAACTAGTTCCCATAGGATACCAAATTCCGAAATTAATTGATCCTTTGATGTACCGGATGATCCTTTTCACCGCTTTCAGGTGAACCTCCTTTGGTGCTGATTGATATCTCGCGCAAATCCCAACACTAAAGGATATATCCGGGCAACTAGCCGTGAGGTAAAGTAGACTTCCAATCATACTTCGATACAGTTTCTCGTCTACATTCTCACTTTGTGAATCACTTCCAAGTCCCTTGTGGCTAGTTCCCATTGGAGTCGGAAAATCCTTCGAATTTTCTAAGTCAAACTTTTTAACCAACTCCATTGCATACTTGGATTGACTCAAGTGAATACCTTCATCATTTTGTTTAATTTGCAATCCAAGAAAATAAGTCAATTCGCCCATCATGGACATCTCAAATTCGCTTTCCATGGTCTCCGCGAATTTAGAAGCATCATTATCTCTTGTTGCGCCAAATACAATGTCATCGACATAGATTTGTGCTACAATGAAATTGCTTTGATAATGCTTCACAAAGAGAGTCCTGTCAGCTCCCCCTCGAGTATAGCCCTTCTCCAAAAGGTGCTTTGTCAACCTTTCGTACCATGCTCGCGGTGCTTGTTTCAGACCGTAAAGAGCCTTTTTCAAACGAAAAACATGGTTAGGTTGTTTATGGTCTACAAAACCTTTCGGTTGAGCCACATAAACTTCCTCATTTAAAAACCCATTTAGAAACGCGCTCTTAACGTCCATTTGAAATAATTTGATTTTAAAATAACAAGCAATAGCAAATAGTGTACGAATGGACTCGAGTCTAGCTACAGGGGCGAATGTTTCATCAAAGTCTATACCTTCTACTTGAGAGTAGCCTTGAGCAACTAATCGTGCCTTGTTCCTGATGATAGTACCATCCTCATTTTTCTTGTTCTTGAAAATCCATTTGGTACCTATCACATTATGTTGCTTTGGAGGCTTCGTTAATTCCCAGACTTTGTTTCGCTCAAATTGATGGAGCTCTTCCTGCATTGCTTTAATCCAGTAGTCATCCTGAAGAGCTTCATCTATGTTCTTTGGTTCGATTAAAGATACGTAGCACGCGAATCCACAAACCAACTGCCTCCGAGTTCTAACTCCTTCTTGTGGATCTCCAATAATATTCGATTCCGGATGATCCATGGAGATTCGTAGCGTTTGTTGAAACGGAGTACTCGGAGGTATATGAGATGATTCCTGCACATCAGATAAACTTGAAGAACCATTCGATGCATCATTAATATTGGAAGTACTATTATGAGAAGATGCAATGGCAGGTGAATCATCATCTAGAGAGATATTGAGGGTAGATTTTCCAGATCCAAAGTGAAAAGCTTCATCTACTTTAACATTTATAGATTCTACGATCGTCTTAGATTCCAAGTTAAATACTCGATATGCTCTACTATTTGTAGAATACCCCAAGAATATCCCTTCGTCACTTCGAGAGTCAAACTTTCCAAGATTTTCACGGTCACGTAAAATGTAACACCGACTCCCGAAGATGCGAAAATATTTGATGTTGGGTTTTCTACCACACCATAGTTCATATGGTGTATTTAACGTTCCCGGGCGCAAATAAACTCGATTAATTACATAGATTGCAGTGTTCACAGCTTCAGCCCAAAAATGTAGCGATAAATTTCGGCTGTGAAGCATAACACGTGCCATCTCTTGAACAACCCTATTTTTGCGCTCGACAACACCATTCTGTTGAGGTGTATAGGGTGCAGAGAATTCATGCTTAATACCGTTTGAAGTGCAAAAGTCAATGAATTTAGAGTTAACGAATTCTCCACCTCTATCACTTCTAACATGAATGATCTTTTCATTCTTTTCAATCATAATACGAAGGCAAATCTCGTGAAAAGAATCAAAAGTATCAGCTTTCTCTTTTAAAAATGCTACCCAAGAATATCGAGAGAAATCATCAATCATCAAGAAAATATACCATTTACCTCCCAAAGATGGTTGACGAGTTGGCCCCATTAAATCCATGTGTAAAAGTTCCAAAGGCCGTTTTGTACCAACGTGGTTCAAGTTCTTGTGTGCAGTCCTGGACTGTTTTCCCTTTTGGCAACCACCACACACAATATTTTGTTTAAATAAAAGTTTTGGAACCCCCTTGACCACGTCCTTGTTTGAAATTCTAGCAAGTTCCTTAAAATTTTTGTGACCTAGCCTTTCATGCCAAATTGTTTCATTAATCAAAGAAACTAGATTACATTTTTCTGAAATTTTATTAGGAACAACATAGCAATTGTTTTCAGATCTAACCCCTTTTAAAAAGAAGACATGGTCCTTATCAGTTACAACACATTCAACAGATGAAAAGTTAACTGAAAAACCATTGTCGCAAAGTTGACTTATGCTTATGAGGTTAGTCTTAAGACCATCAACAAATAACACATTATTTAGAACCGGGCCATCTGGAATAGCTACTGTTCCTTTTCCAACAATTTTGGAAGATCGACCGTCTCCGAAAACAACGAGTCCTCCGGAGATTTTCTCAAGATTTTGAAAACTATTTTTGTCACCGGTCATGTGACGGGAACACCCGCTATCCAGATACCAAGACGAACTATCATATGCATGCAAGGAAACATTGGTAACAAGACAAGGAAAGATTTCACCTTTGCACACCCAAACCTTTTTGGAATGCGTCGGTAATGGTCGTGAAGTTATATGCCTAGGTGAAAGCGTCTTGTTAAAACGATTGCTGCTCCTTGATGAAGTCGTCTTGCGCGGTAAACTACCAAGGTTCTTTTCCTTCAATTGATTTGCAGTTGATTTCCGAGGAATCACCTTTGTGGTAGTCATTGCAAGAGGTGTTTGAAGTGAGCGTTTGACTCCCGTCTTGCAATATCTTCTTATGTGCCCTGAAACACCACAACGAAAACATACCTTAGATCTTGACGATCCCAAAGAGGATGAAGTAGGTTTGTTGTCGTTGTTTGTCTTGAATTCCGGTGTCGGAGGAGGAGATACCGACTGAGGCACAAAAACTGTCCCACTCGAACTTGGACTGTTTCCAGTTTGAGTGTACCCGAGGCCGAACCGATTTGTTTGACCAAGACCAAGAAGCCTATCCAACTTACTCCTTCCTGAAGAGAATCGCTGCAAGTCATCCTTGAGTTGGAAAATGGTCTTTGTCATTTCCAGGTTATCCTGTCGAGCCTCGTTGTAGAGCTTTGAGAAGTGATCCGCTTTATCCACCAGATTTGTATGTTCCTTCTCAAAAAGCTCATTGGACTCTTGAAGGGAAACATTTACTTTTATCAGATTTTCCCTTTCCACTTCAAGAGCGTTTGAGAGAGAAGTTGCCCTTTTTGCTTCTTCTTCGAGATCATGCAATCTCCCTCTCAAACTCTTGTTTTGCTTAGCCACTTTCTTTGAATCCCTCAAAAGTCTGTGGTAGGCTAGAGCAAAATCTTCACCTTCCGAATCATCCGATTCGTTGTCCGTTGCAATCTTTTCAACAGTGGAGTTGGACAATGACTCGGACGTACTTGCCATAAAGCACATGAAGGGTGAAGATGTGGACGCGTGGAATGCCGTGGTGCTCTTTTCTTCATCACTTGAAGACGACTCATTTGACGTTGAGTTGTCATCCCAAGTGACGACTTGCATCGCCTTCTTCTTTGCCGGATACTTGTTGGGACACTCCGTTGCAATGTGGCCGTAGCCTCGACATTTGAAGCATTGTAGTTGTCCCTCTGAACTTTTCTTATCCTTTGAGAAGTTCTCTTGCTTTCTTGACTTGTAACTTGAAGTACCCTTGCCTTTGTTTGACTTTCCGAAGGATGGAGATTTACTTGAATTACCCCTTCGAAAGTTGCGGCAAAACTTCCTTGTCAAGAGAGCGAGCTGCTTCTCAAATTCCTCCATAGAAAGATTCTCGTCATCGTCTGAGGAGGATGTATCCGCGTCTTCTTCCTTAGTTGTTTTCAACGCATAACCTGAAGACTTAGAAGAGGATGCTTTTCCAGAAGAATTGTTAGTAGTAAATGTCATTTCATATGTTTGTAATGAACCAACTAATTCTTCTACACGCATTTCGTCCGGGTGTTTAATAGTTTCAATGGCTGTAACCTTTGGGCGAAATCGTTCAGGAAGAGTTCTTAAGATCTTTCTTACAACCTTAAATTCTGGAATCTTCTCTCCCAGGTTAGCACATGAGTTTACGATGTCTTGCAATCGTGTATAGTAGTCCGTGAAAGATTCATTTTCTGCCATCAAGATAGAGTCAAACTTGCTCGTAAACATTTGCAGTTTCTGAATCTTCACGAGGTTAGTTCCCTCATGTGTAACCTGAAGAACATCCCAGATTTCTTTCGCAGTCTCATATGCCGAGACGCGAGAGAATTCAGTTTGAGATAAGGCATTAAAAATAGCATTAATTCCCTTGCCATTGTAAGAAGATGAATCTAACTCTTCCTTGGTCCATTTTGACCTAGGTTTTAAGGTGCGAACATCAGAGATAATTTCAGTTGGATTAGACCATCCTAATTCAATTGATTGCCACACCCTTTCGTTGATGGAAATTAAAAAGGCTTTCATCCGTACTTTCCAGTACGCATAATTTGTTCCATCAAAGAAAGGGGGTCGATTGATGTTTCCACCTTCAACCATTGTTTACAACCCTATTCCCGCTCCGATACCACTTGTTGGGTTATATGTAATATAGATCTAAATAGAGGAAGAAACACCTAGATGGGGGTGAATAGGTGTAAACGTATAAACACTCAAAAATCGTTGCGATAAAAAACCCAATGCGGAAATAAAAATAACACGCAAGATTTTTACGTGGAAAAACTCCAAACCGGAGTAAAAAACTACGGGACCGATAACACGGCGAAATCCACTAAAATTAAAACACGTACAAGGTGATTTACCGTACACACTTACGACTCAACCTTTTCCATACGCTCCTAGAGGATCTTCTCCGCTCGCTCCACGACGCTTCTCGAATCCACGATCTGCGCCCAACGCCGAATCCACGGCGTCCAACGTCGAATCCACGACGTCTGACCGAATCCACGGTCTTCACCCAGTAGCACCCTTCGAATCCACGAACGTGCCTCGCTCCGAATCCACGAGAGCGGTTGAACCTTGAATCCACAAGGACACGCGAATCCACGCGCCGATTTTGGGGTAAATCGTTGTTTTTTGGGTGGTGATGATCCGCCGAATACTTAGATCAAAGATAGATAGGAAATACCATCTAAGTATTCATTAGTTTGATTCAACTCAAGATGTGAGTATGAAAACCTAGAATCAAACTAATCAATATAGATGAAGAAACATAGAGTAATATCTAATGATTTCCTTTCTTCTCTATATGTGGATCTTAGGCCGTATAAAATGATATTTGATTATGACGGCTATTTTCCTTAACCCTAGAAAAATGAATCATAGGGTCTATTTATAGGTTAGAAACCCTAGGAAGGAGATAAGAATCAAAAACCTAACATTTCTGGAATTTTTACGGACGGCGATCCGGATCGGATTTGGGCGATCCGGATTGCAGTAGCAAGAAAGACGGTTTCCAGAAAAACAAACGTTCGGGATCCGGATCGGAATTGCCTGATCCGGATCGTTCATACAATTCAGAAAACTCAACGTTCGGGATCCGGATCGTGAGATGCTGCGATCCGGATTGAAGTAATGTATGAAACAACAACCTTCGGGATCCGGATCGCTGGCTCTGATCCGGGTCCTGAACATGTCCGAACACCAGTTTTTGATTTTTATGCAATTAAAAATTCTTCCAGGTGTTTCTACACTACAAGAAGTATTCGGATCACCAAAAATCTTTAGTTAAACATACCTGATCCTTTTGAATTCTTCTTTCTTGAGATTGAGTTAAATGATCCAACCTTCTTCACCTTCAATCTTCAAGACTTGAACCTTTCACGAAACTACACCAACTCAAATTCCGTAACAAATCTCACCGTTGTGTACTCACAACGTGGCATCACTGCCGTGTACCAACGGCGTGGCGACATAATCAAGTACTAAACTCTCAGATCCTCACTGTCGCATTCCCACGACAGGGTATCGGTCACATAGACCCCTCGATCTATCAAAATCCGAACGGCGCTATCAGCTCTCAGTTTCACGGGTAATACTCCAAGAGGTGCTACCGACGTTGGCGGAGTTTTCAAAACCACGTCAATCACCGTCTCGATCTCCATAATCGGCGGCTTCAATAACAGTTCAGGTAGACTCTCACCCGGGATTACACGGGCGATAAGGATATCCTTTAGTCCCGGTGCCGCCGCAGGCACCTCTTCAACAATCGCAAGCAAGCAATACAACCACGACTCAACCTCTGTCGCGGGATAGCCTCCTCTATAAACACACTCCTCCTGACCAGGTCCACGGAGGGTTATTGTCCTCACTCGACAATCCATGGTAGCCTAACATTGGGATAACTAGTCCCAATCCATCTTCATGTCAACAACTGGGAACTAATGCAGGACTAACATCTCGATGCTCAATCCAAGGTCCTAACAGCACTGGGCCGGACTGGCAATACTCATCCATGTGCTATACGTGATCTGGAACTTGATCCTCACGCGCATAAGCCAACAGTCCTATCTCTGGCCCCACACGAAGCTACCCCTGCTTCACTAAAGCACACACAAGCGGTGTCGGCATCACCCATGCTCTAACTCCGATGACCCACGGAAACCACGCCTGGTCAAATGTGATCCACTATCCTGGCGCTCTCCAGTCGGCTGCACAAACTCAACAAATAGATGCTGGTGGCCATCGATCTAACTGCCTCGGTATGACGACTCCATCAGTCCGTCGGTACGTCGGAAGAACCTCTTCATCCTGAAGGGGTAGAGGAGATGCCGTCGCAAGCGGCAAAACCATGAGTACCACTCAGGGACACTCTGCTTGAAGATACTGAGATGCAGTCCCCTCTCAACCCTAATCAACCTCTAGACCTCATCCTGGCGACAAGAGGTACACTGCTCATCTGTCGCAGGAACTCGTCCCAGGTCATCATCTGCGCTCCCGGTGGTCCAGCTGGACTAACACGACGCCACCCACTCTCGGCATCCCTATCCAAAAGTGCATAACCGAGTACACTAGATGCTTCACCTGAATGAACAATTCTCAAATAATTTTCCCATAGCAGCAATCCAGTCCTCGGCCTTCCAAGGCTCCAAGCTCGGTCCCGAAATCTGCAGGGGATGGACTGGATGAAATAAACAACCGGTCAGCAACCTCTCGCTGCTTCTGCACCATCAGTGGCGCGATCAGAATCGAAGTCGACGACGTCGCGGCTGGAAGTACTACTAGCGATATCCCAGAAGATGCTCTCGGCTCAAGCATGTGCATCACACGCTCATGCTCTCTTCCTGGCGCCGCATCGCCTCAAATACCAGGACTGCTTGGGCCTGAATCTCTCAGGCCTCTCTCGGCTCTATCCATTTAGCTTCCCGCTACGAGCCCCTCATCCCAGGTCAACACGCCCTCGCCGCTGCACGGCGTCTCGGAAGCATCAAATCACTGCAACAGAACAACCATTAGGACCAAAACTCTCTCGACCAAATCAAGCGAAAGTCTAAAACATGTTAACCCTTCTAAGGTATTATGTTGTCTGCAGCCAACATAATCACCTTTAGAGAAATAACATGTGAGATCACTCGCCCCAATCCTCTGGGGGAGGTACAAACTCAAACAAGTCTCTCGCTAAAGTCACGTCTCACCCGACAGTCATCCTACTGTCCAACAAATAGCCTAGGGTCTCTAAGTCCTCAATGACCTATATACCTAGGCTCTGATACCACCCTAATCTGTCACGCCCCGGGGTCGAACTGCGACCCGGGCTTGCCAACAGATCCGCCATCTGCACGGAAACTGCCGTACAGACGAAGCGTCTACCCTGCTCAAGATCTAAAACTACAAATGTATCAGAGCTGTAAAAAAGAACTAGTAGCCTACAAAAACACTGAACAACTGAAACAAATAAAGTTCCACTAATAATATCCTCAATACAAGTCTCTCAAAAGAAATATGAAATACCGGCCTCACCCTCTCAGTACAAAAGTGGAACTTAAACTGACAGGGTACATCTATCTCTAACTCTCAATGTTGGTAAGGAACTAATCGGCTGCGTCCTCACCTGAAATGCTGTCTCCGCACGAACCAAGCCGGAACAGCTGCCTCAACCTGTCATCGCAGCGGGTGTGAGATCTACTGCAGAAGGCAGATCTCAGTGGGCACCGTCCCAATATCCACGGTATGCCCACTAAGTCTACAGGAGGCAAAAAGATAGATATGCAGATAGATAGATAGATAGATAGATGAGCTGAAAGAAAACTACAGCTAAAATAACTCAATCAATAACATGATATGTGACCACCCGCTCATATCTCCCAATCTCGATGACTGCCAAAACTGGCGCAGTCAGCCTGCGCCTGTCGTCTAGGAACGCACCTGCCCACTACCACGCATCCACAAGAGGACGGGATTTACGTGGGGCGTTCTAAACCGACAGTCTCAATCTCACTCAAGAGTCCACCGGTAACTCGGCCAGTGGCACGCAACCACCTGGTAACTCTGCCAGGGCATGCAACCACCTAGTAACTCGGCCAGGGGCAAGGAACTACCTGGTAACTCGGACAGGGCATATAACCATCTGGTAACTCGGCCAGGGCATGCAACCACCTGGTAACTCGGCCAGGGCAAGGAACTATCTGGTAACTGAGCCAGGGCATGCAACCATCTGGTAACTCGGCCAGGGCATGCAACCACATGGTAACTCGGCCAGGGCATGCAACCACCTGGTAACTCGGCCAGGTCATGCAACCACCTGGTAACTCGGCCAGGGCATGCAACCATCTACGCATCCGGAGCGTGACCCGAGGGGAGCGACCCCAACGAGTATCAAGCATCTCATTAGTCTCAAAAAAAGCGGCCTATGCAGGCTATGGTCCACGATCAAACAGATCGGCAACTCGGTGCTCAAAGCACAACTCAGTCGGAATAATACTCCGCGACTCAACAGGAACTGCCCAATTCCTCGCATAATCTGTCGGAGAACCCTCTACGACTCGATCTGCCAGAACCCCAAAACTTTCGTATCTAAGTGGGAAAAATCACCTCCACTATCAAATCTGAGGTACATGACTCATGATCTAGAATAATCTTATCAGAAGCTCTAAACTCAAATGACACTATAACTTATCCCAAGGCTCGAAAAGAGACCCCTCGGCCCCCGGGCACGAGGTCAGAAACACCCTGAACCAAAGCCATAAGCCTGGCGAATTCCTGATTTAAAACCGCATTTAAAGAAAGCTGCTTTTTTCTTAAAACGGTTTTCTCGATTTTTGAAACGATCAGGGTGCAAAATAAATGCCAAAAGAACGTGCAGTCTAGTGTCATATAGGATCAGGAGTCTACTAAAAATGATCTGGGGTTCTCACGAATTTTACAGAAAATTCCAGGCAACTATCAGATTTAAAACTGTGAAAATAGCATGATTATTATAATCGAATTGCATTCAATAGCTTTTAAGGGCATTCTACACATTTCGGAGAAATTCCAACCCACCTGGTACGCTTTCCACAGGCAATTGCTGAAGTCGGTGAAGTGTCGGAACCTCGGCTGACGAAATCTCAAAAATCGTGCCGCAAATTCCAGAAAAAAATCCTCGGAGCTCCAATTAAAAATCTTGAGTTCTCACGAAAATCATGTGCGCCACGGCTCGATCCACGGCCACCATACAATACGCACCGAAGCTCTCGCACCAACTATACAAATAAATCCAAATCTAGCATCAATAGGCAACTCACTGCACACATAGAAGCTCCAACAGCACATTAATGAATAAATGCTCACTCAACCAATAATTAGCACAACCAAGCTTCCAAGCATCAATACCATACACACACCAAGTCCAGCACATACCATCAGCCCACATAAAGCTCAATTACACAATTTAGATAATCCACTTAGTACACTGCCAGGCTTCAAATGCACCCCTTAACACAGCACACCCCAAAAATTCCCACAGCTTGCAGACAATGCGCGCGCCATTCGCAGTCGGCTACTAACAGGTAATAAAATGAGTATGAAGAGAAGTGAACAAAGACTGTGGCATCGAAGGGCCAAAAGATCTCTCGTGCGGCCTCACCGTCGCCCTAGCACTCACCCCTGGATGAACCTGTCACAGAGTGGGAAGTCAGTGACCAGGAATATAAAGTACGAAAGAAAGAAGGGCTATAACTAAAGCAAACCGTAATAAAACCAGAGCAACCGCCCTCCTCATCGTGCGATCGACGGTAAAAACCCTCCCCCTGTACAATCCAAACCGAGCACCTGCCCCGGCAACCACACCGAGCACCTACCTCGGCAAACCGCACCGAGCACCTGCCTCGGCACCACACCGAGCACCTGCCTCGGCATCCCACCGCACACACCCCCCACCTACGGGGGCCCCCGCTACGTCACCAACACGTGGGGTACACGGGTCAACGTACCACTTTTCCGGAAAAGCACACCCTCGCGGTGGCCAAACCGCTGGTGTGCGTGTAGCAATCTCGAGCCTCATAACCAAGTATACATATAATAACTTTAACAGGGTTAGCAAATGTAAACAGGTAATTATATTATCTTACACCTTTACCCAAACATGCAATTACTTTAACTTACACCTTTCCCCATCTACAATAATGGAAAAGTACCCACCTTGCGTGTGACGACCGGGCACTCGGCTCGTCCGCGCCCCTGTGTGCCTGCCGAACCTACAACGTCCCCCCCCGGAGAAAACATCAGTAACGCTAAGACTAAAAGTCCCAAGACACCGACCGCTGACTCAAGACTAGAAAACCGATGCGGTCCCTGAACCCTGCCGGTGGTTAGGTTAACCCCGCATGGCGAAGTTCCCCACATGGCACCAACCCGTGCGGGCGCGCATCGCCTGCGGACGGCCCCGCGCGGCCCCAGCCCGTGCGGCGCGGCCTGTCTATGGGCGGCCCCGCGCGGCACCTGCCCGCGCGGCGCGCTGCCTGCGGGCAGCCCAGCGTGGCACCAGCCCGCGCGGTGCCTGCCTGCGGGCAGCCCCGCGCGGCGCCTATCTGCGGGCATCCCGCGCGGCGCCTATCTGCGCGGCGCCTGCCCGCACGGTGCCTGCCTGCGGGCAGCCCCGCGAGGCCCCAGCCCGCGCGGCGCCTGCCTGCAGGCAGCCCGCGCGGCGCCTGTCCGCGTTGCGCCTGTCCGCGCGGCGCCTGTCCGCGCGGCGCCTGCCTATGGGCAGCCGGCGTGTAGAGTCCTGGCGTCCCCTTGCCCGGGTAGGCCTCCCTTTTATTTTTGACGGGACTGTTAGGAAAACTTTTAACTGCATTTTCTGCAATGGGCTGGCCTGGACCGCGAGTATTTTTCTGCGATTGAGCTCGAAAAACGGAAGACGGCAAAGCGAACGGATTCGGTTTTCGATTTACGGATCTCCCGGAATGGGGGTCAAAGCGTTTGCTTTGAGTGGTGCATCGAAACCCGCGCTAAGTGGCTGGCACGCTTTTTGAGGCGATCGGCGGGATCCTGCTGTGATCGGACCTTTCATCTTTTTATGTTAGTGGATTATTTTATTCATTTGGTGGTACCTCGACCTTACGGTTTCCGTTTTGGGTCCCAATTGAATAGTTTTTCAGTCGATTATGGAGGGGTTGAAATTCGAGAATTTTTGGGCAGACCGTCGGGACGCGCGGGTATTTTTAGATGTTAGAGCTCGCGAAACGGTGAACGGTGGCGCGATCGGATTTGAATTCCGACCCCGGGATCTCCCAGAAACAATTTTTGAAGTTTGCTATCTACTTGGGTGCATCGGAATGCGTGCCGGCGATCGGCACGTTTTCCGAGGCGATCTAGACCTCTCGTTCAATTTCAAAAGGCTAAGGTTGTTGACCTGGGTTTAATTTTAAAGTCTCTTCGTATAAGTTAAACCGATCGGGGTGCGGGGGGAAACCCTAGAAACCCTTTTTTTTTCCCCTTTTTCCAAGAAACGGCGGAGGAACCGAGAATGAGAATCGGGCAGAGAAAGGGAAAATCGTCCATCCTCTGCGGGATTGATCGGGCGTGGAGGGGGCGATCTTCTTCCTTCATCCTCCTCCGGCGGAATCAAGGTGAGCGGTTGGAGTTTTCCTTTTTGTCCTTTTTGCAATTTCTGTGGGGTCGAGGGGTGGTGGTCGTTCGGGTGTCGCACGCCGGGTGGGTTGTGTGGGTAACGGGAAGCCGCCGCCGCCGTTGTTAAACGGGAGGCCGCCGCCGCCGTTATCGTGCCCACGGGGTCGTTGCCGCAGTCGCGGTGTTCGCGGGGTCGTCACCGGAGCCGCGGGGAGACGAAACGGGAGGTTACTGTTCACCCGTACGGACCACACCCCGCGCGGTCCACCGGAGCGGCATGCACCCGGTGCACGTCTCGCAGCCCGAAGGCGCGGAACCGGGCGCACGGTCGCGTGCGCCAGCCCGGCCCGCGCATCGCGGTGCACGCCTCCAGCGTGCACCCGGTGCGCGTCGCCGCGGCCCGTGGGGGTGAGCCCGGTGCGCGCCCTGCGCGTGCACCGGCCCGGCCCGCTTACCGCGGTGCACGCCTCCAGCGTGCACCCGGTGCGTGCTGCAGCGCCCGTGGGGGTGAGCCCGGTGCACGCCCTGCGCGTGCACCGGCCCGGCCCATGCTGCCTGGTGCACGCGCCCGGGTGAGCCCGGTCTGCGCCGCGCACCCTCTGCACTGTGGACCCGGTCCACGCCTCTGCCCGTGCACCAGCCCCCAGCCCGGAAGCCCGGTAACTCCGTTTCGGCCCGTTTTTGGCCCGTTTCGCCCCGTTGTTCAGTGTTTTTTTGACCACGACGATGTTTTTAACATCATTACTTATTGTAGCTTTTTCGGGCACAGGATGGGAGTGTTTTAGCGGGGGTTCCGTACACCTTCTTCTTCGCGTTTCAGGTGGGTACACCTTTAGAAATCCTTTGTGCACAATCTCGTTTCAGTTATGGTTATCATATTGTGAGTACTTGTCCTGAGGGTTAGGGTCGGGCTTTGAAAACTGGAAATATATTTAAAAGTGTGGGTTTTTATTCTTAAGTCTTAGCATTTAGTTCTATCATGTTGGACGGGGTCAACCTTATGTGTACTTGGGTTAAACATGGTAGGGAGGCATCAATTATTCATTTATGGCTTTACGGTTATTATGATTAGATGTACATATTGTTTCATATGGTTCTCATGCATGGATAGGTGTATGTCGTGAATATATATTGTTTCATATGCTTCTCATGCACGGATATGTACATATTATTTCATACGGTTCTCATACATAGATATGTATATATTGTCTCACATGGTTCGCTTACATGCACATATATATATTGTTCACGGTTACTATGCTCGGCTGCAACACGCGCACCCGCGGTTTGGCCACCGCGAAGGGTGCGCTTTTCCGGAAAAGTGGTCTATGACCCGTGTATACCCACAGGACGGCGTGGGGCCTCTTTAGTTGTGGGGCTTGGATGCGCCAAGGTGTGAGCGGTGCGACCCGTCGGTTTAGTTGTCCGACGTGGGAGCGGTGCGACCCATTCGGTTTAGTTGTCCGACTTGGGCGCGGTGCGATCCGTCGGTTTAGTTGTCCGACGGGATCGGGTATTGCAGGTTTACAGGTGTTTGATTTTACTTTTCCCTTGCGAGGGTGGCTGCTCCGGATAGACTACGGTTGGACGTTTTCTTTACCTGCTTTACTTTTATCACTTTTGTTTAGTCGCTGACTTCCACTTTGCGACAGGGTCCTACAGGAGGGAGAGTTAGGCGACAGTGAGGCCGCGGCTAGAAATTTTGGGTCCCAGGAGACCGGAACAGTACTTTACCTCTTACTGTCGCATTCCATTTATTATTTGTAGACTGTGGATGGTTCTCGATACCCTCGTGGGGTCGGTGTGGATGTCGGTACGGTGACAACTGAATTGTTTAGTTTTCTTTACATCTCTGTGGGCCGCTTTGGAAAATAAAATAGCAAATAAAAGAACAGATTGCGAAAACTACTATTTCAAAACTCGGGTGCCGTGTGGGCACCGTTTTCAAAACCTTGTGGATTTATGGTTTGCGAAAATGGATTTCAAAACCTAAGTGTCGTGTGGGCACTGTTTCTCAAACCCCTGAGTTTATGTTGCTTTCGAAAAAGGGTTTTCAAAATATGGGTGCCGGGTGGGCGCCGTTTCAACAATTGTGGGTTTTATCCTTTCAAACTAATCGGCCGTGAGTTTATTCTGCACATTGTGAATGGTTATACGTTTGGATTGTTGTGATTGAATGTTTACTCGTTTTGAACATTGTACAAACCGCGACGCCGTGCATATACAGGGGAGACTCTGTCCGTTTGTAGAGTGATCCTGTATATGCGGCGGATCTGGGCACGCGCCGGGGAAGAAGGTTTTCAAAAAAAAAAAAAAATACATACCTTTTGTAATCCGTTTCCGCTAAATTAATCCCCCGGGGCGTGACAGATTAAGATGGTATCAGAGATTTTCTTCAATCACAACAGTTTGTGCCCGACATCCACAAAGATACCTCACTTAGCTACAAATGAATGAAATGAATGGCATAGAAGCGTAGAACGCAAATGATCGAGGGGGGGGGGGGGGGGGGGGAAAGTATAGGTCCCTTTTCTCGATAGTTGTTTGAGTGCTATGCTAGCAGGAGGCTAAAACTGACTTGTGTTGTGTGGGTGTACGGGTTAAGTTTTGTTTCTCGGTTTAGCGGGTAGTCGGCCGTTTCTTTTTGCACCATGGGCAAGGTATGGGTAGGAATGAGGATTCTTCCCCTATGATTGTTACCCATAGTTCGGCTTCTCACTATAGACACTGCGATGGTTGTAGAGATCGACGTGTTGGGGGCCTTGGGGTTCTCCTTTAGATTGAAAAAGGAGACCCCCAGGGCTAGTGAATCTTGTCCGTTTGGGCTCGATTTTGGTTAGAGAGGCGGTGTCCCGCGTTGCACAAGTGCGCGTAAGTGGCGACTTGTTATTGGGGGAAATTAGCTTTTGACGCTGGGTGATGCCCGGTAGCTCTGGGTCGAGTTCCTGTGTTCTGCGCTAGAGGGCTGGTTAGGTCGTCCTATTGGTGGGTTGGCGTGTGATCCCCTCGAGTGCGTTTAGTGAACCTAGGTAACTTCTGATAGGGTTCTTCTTGCTCTTTTCGTGGCTTATCTTTTTCTGACCCTTTTGGTTTCAGATGGATAGTCTTCGGTACCTGAGGTCACTGTTGAGCGGACCTAGAGCTTAGGTTTTCTCCTAGTTGGGAGTGTCACTTTTGGTCTGGAGGTTTACCGCTCGTTTCGATGCCCGGTACTTGGTGGGGCAACGGTTTGGGACCGAGAGTTAGGGGCAATTGAGAGCGTCACACCTCGTCGGCGCCAGGACGGAGGTAGGACCTTACCTGGCGGGTTGTGTTGCTAGCTTCCCATGACTAAGACATAGCCTTGAGGCTTAGTTTTGGGAGCGTTTTGGATTGTTGATCTTTTGGGCCAGGTGTGAGTCAAGGGGGGGAATCTGGCGACTACTCGGAGTTTTGGCACTGGTCACTTTCGGCTAGGAGGCCCCGTACGCAGCCCTTTTTGTGGGGTAGACCTTATGGTGAGTCCTAGAGCTGAAACCTAACGATAGCCTTGACCGTCGCCTCGGTAGGACGGACAGTCGGAACGGGTAGTCCGGGATGGTGGTTAGACTTCGAGCTTGTGATCCGTGTTGGTGACGGAGAGGAGCGGTCCGGGTGGGTGACAGGTGAGTTCGTTGTGTGCAGGGAGGAAATTTCGGGTGGTTAGTAACCCAGCCTGTTTTGTTGGCACCTATTGTAGCCTTGTAAAGGCGTTAGTGCGGTTGTTTTCCTTGTTTTCGGGTTCGTCGTTCTAGACTTTTAAGGGCTCATTGGTACTGGTTGGGTGGTACGACTGGGTACCTCGAAGCATCACGAGATTTTGTTGCTAACTGCTCAGCGCTGGCTGGGGTGGTTGCGGACCGGCGGCGTTGTGACGGGGAAATTCCGAGTCGGGAAGCAGGATTACTACGAGGTGCTGGGCATGGACCGGTTCACGAGGTACCAGGCGGATGTATAGTTACTTGGTTTCAGTGAGCCTAGCGACTTGACCCTCTGCATTTCTCACTGACACCCCCGTTGTAGGGGTTACTTTCGACGTCCTCCTGACTGAACTGCCGGGAATACCCCGAGCAAGGGGGTCATCCTCTCTTTCAAGCTTCTACCGGACACAACTAGGAGTTTTTTCTGGATAAAGGGTTCATCAGACCGTGTGTGTCGCCTTGGGACGCACCCGTGCCTTTTGTGCGAAAGAAGAACGGAGGACTGCGTCTACGCATCGACTACAGGGAGATAGACAAGGTTACAGTGAAGAACAAGTCCGGAATGGATGACCACTTCGATCAACTACGAGAGGCACTTACAGATTATTCTCCGGACTCTCAGGGACCAGGGGCCGTTTGCTAAGTTTAAGAAATGTGAGTTCAGACTTCGCAAAGTGGACTTTTTGGGGCATGTTGTGTCAGCAACGGGAATCACAGGGAATGTGAGCGGAACTGCCCGGCACACGATCCGGAACTGGCAGCAGTCGTCTCCGTTTTTAAAACGTTAGAGACACCACCTTTTGGATTTCATCGGGATGTGTTTTTGGATCGCCAGAGCTTTGAGTTTTGTTCGCAGAGAAGGAATTGTTTTTGCGGCACAGGCATGGGTTGGAGTTGCTGAAGGACTCGGCTGGACCGTCCAGTATCACCTTGGGAAAAGCAAGTGTAGTAACGGATGTTTTGAGTGGGAAGGGTCAAGTCGAGGAGGAAACTGACGAGCGCGAGTACTTAGCAGGACCGGTACTGTCGCGCGACTTTTATCGTTGATGGTCGAGCCAACCCTAGAAGGTCAGAAAACAGGCACACAGATACAACTTATTCGAGACAAGACCCCCGGATCACGCGAGCGACTCTTCGGCGAGGTGCAAACGACGCAACACGTTTTCGAGGGCGAAATTGCTTACCGGAGCTGCCAGAGTTGAAAGAGGAGATACCGTTAGAGGCGCACTGCGCCCCTATACGGCGCATCCGGGTGACACGAAGATATTCAAGGACGGGATGCGGTTGAGTCACGGTAGATCGACTGACGAAGGCGACTCTTTTTCCAACCACCGTACGACGTGGGCTAGAGACTCTCGGCTAGTGTCGAACAGTTGGCAAAGCCTAGGGCAAGCTTTAAAGACTAAACCACACTTCAGCACGGTGTTTCACCCCCAGACCGACGGACAGTCCCGAGCGAGCGATCCGGATTCTCGAAGATATGCTTCGAGCCTGCGTACTTGATTGAGATGATGGATGATCACTGCTGTGGAGCTTAGAGAGGACCTGAGCTCCGGTGAAACACCGGTGCGGACCTTAGCATGGGAGGACATAAACGATTGCGCAACCGGACGATCCCCTATGTGAAGGTGCTGTGGAGCCACCAGGAAGCACGTGAAGCGACTTGGGAACTGGCGTCAGAGAAGAGAGAGTTGCTACTCAGATTTACTCGTTGCAGACCAGGATTAAGTTTCGAGGACGAAACTTCTTTTAAGTGGTGAGTGATGTAGAGTCCTGGCGTCCCCTTGCCCGGGTAGGCCTCCCTTTTATTTTTGACGGGACTGTTAGGAAAACTTTTAACTGCATTTTCTGCAATGGGCTGGCCTGGACCGCGAGTATTTTTCTGCGATTGAGCTCGAAAAACGGAAGACGGCAAAGCGAACGGATTCGGTTTTTCGATTTACGGATCTCCCGGAATGGGGGTCAAGCGTTTGCTTTGAGTGGTGCATCGAAACCCGCGCTAAGTGGCTGGCACGCTTTTTGAGGCGATCGGCGGGATCCTGCTGTGATCGGACCTTTCATCTTTTTATGTTAGTGGATTATTTTATTCATTTGGTGGTACCTCGACCTTACGGTTTCCGTTTTGGGTCCTAATTGAATAGTTTTTCAGTCGATTATGGAGGGGTTGAAATTCGAGAATTTTTGGGCAGACCGTCGGGACGCGCGGGTATTTTTAGATGTTAGAGCTCGCGAAACGGTGAACGGTGGCGCGATCGGATTTGAATTCCGACCCCGGGATCTCCCAGAAACAATTTTTGAAGTTTGCTATCTACTTGGGTGCATCGGAATGCGTGCCGGCGATCGGCACGTTTTCCGAGGCGATCTAGACCTCTCGTTCAATTTCAAAAGGCTAAGGTGTTGACCTGGGTTTAATTTTAAAGTCTCTTCGTATAAGTTAAACCGATCGGGGTGCGGGGGGAAACCCTAGAAACCCTTTTTTTTTTCCCCTTTTTCCAAGAAACGGCGGAGGAACCGAGAATGAGAATCGGGCAGAGAAAGGGAAAATCGTCCATCCTCTGCGGGATTGATCGGGCGTGGAGGGGGCGATCTTCTTCCTTCATCCTCCTCCGGCGGAATCAAGGTGAGCGGTTGGAGTTTTCCTTTTTGTCCTTTTTGCAATTTCTGTGGGGTCGAGGGGTGGTGGTCGTTCGGGTGTCGCACGCCGGGTGGGTTGTGTGGGTAACGGGAAGCCGCCGCCGCCGTTGTTAAACGGGAGGCCGCCGCCGCCGTTATCGTGCCCACGGGGTCGTTGCCGCAGTCGCCGGTGTTCGCGGGGTCGTCACCGGAGCCGCGGGGAGACGAAACGGGAGGTTACTGTTCACCCGTACGGACCACACCCCACGCGGTCCACCGGAGCGGCATGCACCCGGTGCACGTCTCGCAGCCCGAAGGCGCGGAACCGGGCGCCACGGTCGCGTGCGCCAGCCCGGCCCGCGCATCGCGGTGCACGCCTCCAGCGTGCACCCGGTGCGCGTCGCCGCGGCCCGTGGGGGTGAGCCCGGTGCGCGCCCTGCGCCGTGCACCGGCCCGGCCCGCTACCGCGGTGCACGCCTCCAGCGTGCACCCGGTGCGTGCCGCAGCGCCCGTGGGGGTGAGCCGGTGCACGCCCTGCGCGTGCACCGGCCCGGCCCATGCTGCCTGGTGCACGCGCCCGGGTGAGCCCGGTCTGCGCCGCGCACCCTCTGCACTGTGGACCCGGTCCACGCCTCTGCCGTGCACCAGCCCCCAGCCCGGAAGCCCGATAACTCCGTTTCGGCCGTTTTTGGCCCGTTTCGCCCCGTTGTTCAGTGTTTTTTTGACCACGACGATGTTTTTAACATCATTACTTATTGTAGCTTTTTCGGGCACAGGATGGGAGTGTTTTAGCGGGGGTTCCGTACACCTTCTCTTCGCGTTTCAGGTGGTACACCTTTAGAAATCCTTTGTGCACAATCTCGTTTCAGTTATGGTTATCATATTGTGAGTACTTGTCCTGAGGGTTAGGGTCGGGCTTTGAAAACTGGAAATATATTTAAAAGTGTGGGTTTTTATTCTTAAGTCTTAGCATTTAGTTCTATCATGTTGGACGGGGTCAACCTTATGTGTACTTGGGTTAAACATGGTAGGGAGGCATCAATTATTCATTTATGGCTTTACGGTTATTATGATTAGATGTACATATTGTTTCATATGGTTCTCATGCATGGATAGGTGTATGTCGTGAATATATATTGTTTCATATGCTTCTCATGCACGGATATGTACATATTATTTCATACGGTTCTCATACATAGATATGTATATATGTCTCACATGGTTCGCTTACATGCACATATATATATTGTTCACGGTTACTATGCTCGGCTGCAAAACACGCGCACCCGCGGTTTGGCCACCGCGAAGGGTGCGCTTTTCCGGAAAAGTGGTCTATGACCCGTGTATACCCACAGGACGGCGTGGGGCCTCTTTAGTTGTGGGGCTTGGATGCGCCAAGGTGTGAGCGGTGCGACCCGTCGGTTTAGTTGTCCGACGTGGGAGCGGTGCGACCCATTCGGTTTAGTTGTCCGACTTGGGCGCGGTGCGATCCGTCGGTTTAGTTGTCCGACGGGATCGGGTATTGCAGGTACAGGTGTTTGATTTTATTTTCCCTTGCGAGGGTGGCTGCTCCGGATAGACTACGGTTGGACGTTTTCTTTACCTGCTTTACTTTTATCACTTTTGTTTAGTCGCTGACTTCCCACTTTGCGACAGGGTCCTACAGGAGGGAGAGTTAGGCGACGGTGAGGCCGCGGCTAGAAATTTTGGGTCCCAGGAGACGGAACTGTACTTTACCTCTTACTGTCGCATTCCATTTATTATTTGTAGACTGTGGATGGTTCTCGATACCCTCGTGGGGTCGGTGTGGATGTCGGTACGGTGACAACTGAATTGTTTAGTTTTCTTACATCTCTGTGGGCCGCTTTGGAAATAAAATAGCAAATAAAAGAACAGATTGCGAAAACTACTATTTCAAAACTCGGGTGCCGTGTGGGCACCGTTTTCAAAACCTTGTGGATTTATGGTTTGCGAAAATGGATTTCAAAACCTAAGTGTGTGGGGCACTGTTTCTCAAACCCCTGAGTTTATGTTGCTTTCGAAAAAGGGTTTTCAAAATATGGGTGCCGGGTGGGCGCCGTTTCAACAATTGTGGGTTTATCCTTTCAAACTAATCGGCCGTGAGTTTATTCTGCACATTGTGAATGGTTATACGTTTGGATTGTTGTGATTGAATGTTTTACTCGTTTTGAACATTGTACAAAACCGCGACGCCGTGCATATACAGGGGAGACTCTGTCCGTTTGTAGAGTGATCCTGTATATGCGGCGGATCTGGGCACGCGCCGGGGAAGAAGGTTTTCAAAAAAAAAAAAAAATACATACCTTTTGTAATCCGTTTCCGCTAAATTAATCCCCCGGGGCGTGACACGGCGCGGCGCCGGCTGGCGCCTGCCTGCAGGCAGCCGGCGCGGGCTGCCCGCAGGCAGGCGCCGCGCGGACAGCCCCCGCGCGGCACCAGCCCGCGGGGCGCCTGTCCGCGCGGCGCCCCCCCGCGCGGCGCGCCCGCGCGGCGCCCGCCGCGCGGTGCCTGCGGCTCCGCATGGCGGCGGCGGCGCGGCGGTCTCACCCCCGAAACGACGTGCAACCCATCCGTCCCGATCAAGAACTTCAATAATGAAAAACTCACCTTCGTTCGCTGCAGAAGGAGGGAGAAGAGGATCGCCTGCTCTCTCGCCTGATCGATCCCACCGCAAAGGAACAACTCTCCTTCCTCTCCCTGTCTGTCCGCCTGGATCCCTACGCCGCCATCTTGAAAAGAGAGGAAATGTGGATTTGGGGTTTTTTTTCCCGCTCGCACCCAGGTCTGCCCTAACGCACAAAAGAAAACGCGGAAAAACCTAAGTCCCCATATCACAAACATAAACCACCGGGATTAAAACGAGGGTCCAGGTTCCCTCGAAAAGCGTGTGTCACGCCCCGGGGGTCTCGCTCAGCGGAAAAGAAAGAGTTGTTTGATTGAGTCCCTTAATTTTTTTTTGAAATTCAGTCTTCCCCGGCACGTGCCCAGACCCGCCGCATATACAGATTTACTCGAAAATCGGGCAGAGTCCTCCTCTGTATATGCAGGCGTCGCGGCTATTACAACATCTCAACTCAAGCATTCAGTTAATCACAACAGTTCGAGTATTCAATCAACAATGTAAACTAAACAGAGTGCCCGCCGCCAATCAAGTTGAAAGGATAAACTCACAGTTTTGAAACAGGCCCCACGACCCAAGGTTTTGAAAACGGTTTGGAAAGATGCCATAAATCCACAAGGTTTGGAAACAGGTCCACACGACCCGAGGTTTTGAAAACGGTTTAGAAATCTCAATAAAACCACAGGGTTTGAAAAAGTGGGCCCCACCACGACCCAATATTTTGAAAAATAGTTTTCGAAGTTCCTTTTTCTTTTCTAGTTACTTTGCTTTGGAAAAAACGGCCAAACGGGCGAATAAAAGAAGCATAAAACCAAATCCGGAACACCGGGAGTCAAACATCCACACCGACCCCACAAGGTATCGCGAACCACACCGTAGTCTACAGTACCAAATGAAATGCAAGGAATAAGTAAAGAGGATACAAACTAGGGCTCCTCACAGCCCGACCACTCCCGTCTCGACCTCGACCTCACCGCCATCTACCGCTCACCCCTGGAAGAACCTGTCACGGAGTGGGTAGTCAGCGACATGCGTAATAATAATAAGCAGGAAAGAAAGACAAACCCAACAGAAAAACTATCCGGAGTAACCACTCGACTCACTGGAAGAGTGACACGCGAACACATGTAACACCTGCAACATCTGTAATGCCTGTAACACCTATACACCTTGATCTCGTCGGGCACCTATCCCGACGGATCGCACCGCTCACACCTTGGGGCACCTGACCTCGTCGGACACCTATCCCGACAGGTCGCACCTTTTTCCCCCACCTTTTGATGCCTCAAACCCCACACCTACGAGGGCCCCCACCACGTCACCTTGTGGGTTAACACGGGTCGAAGACCGCTTTTCCGGAAAAGAGCACCCTTTGCGGTGGCCAGACCGCGGGTGCGCGCTGTCGAACCACGAGCACAAAAACCCGGATACAGGATTAATATCGCAAACATAGAGACCGTCAGCATTAGTAATCTGAATATGCAGTTAACAATGTCCAAGAATACCGAGTCTATACTTTGTCTCAAAGGACCCCACCTCTTTCGTCGTCGCGCTGCTGGTCGACCTCAGTTTCTTTCGCGTCTCGGGTGCCTGCCTGGACCTACACGAACCTGTAACCGGAGTTAGTAACTCCAACTTCCCGAAAGGTACACTAAAGTAAATAAGGGACGCGGAACAACCACCCAACCCTCCCAATCGATCAGGGGCACGCCCCGCCGATTCGGCAAAGTGGGCGGCG
>JAQNDB010001516.1:0-48799 GCA_029204045.2 Tillandsia leiboldiana
AGATTGATGTCAGCTCCTATCCTTTCCCTCCCTGTTATGGGGAAAGGATACGTGATCTACAGTGACGCATCGCATAGTGGACTCGGGTGCGTGCTGATGCAGGAGGGTAGGTAATCGCTTATGCTTCGCGACAACTCAAGGATTATGAGAAAATTACCCTACCCATGACTTGGAGCTAGCGGCTGTGATCTTCGCACTGAATTGTGGCGCCACTATCTGTATGGGGAACACTGCGAGATTTACACCGACCACAAGAGCCTGAAGTATCTGTTCACGCAGAAGGAGCTCAATCTGAGGCAGCGCAGATGGTTGGAGCTGTTAAAGGATTACGATGTGGACATACTTTACCATCCTGGCAAGGCAAACGTGGTCGCTGATGCCCTGAGCAGAGAGCAGTGCAGAGCTTATCTATGATGATCACCGATCAGGCGCCATTAGTGGAGCAGATGAGGCGGTTAGAGCTTGAGGTGGTGTCCCCGGGGGTTTCTGCTAGACTATTGTCCTTGGTCGTGCAGCCCACTCTGTTGGACAGGATTCGGGAGAAACAGAGTGAGGACCCCCATCTGATGAGGATTCGAGAGCAGATTCCGGCTGGAGAGGCAGGGGATTCTCAGTTGATGCTTCGGGAGTACTACGGTACAGGGACCGAGCTTGCGTGCCTATGGACTCGGAGACTCGAGAGCAGATCTTGCGGGAGGCTCATTATACACCTTATACCATCCATCCTGGTGGGACTAAGATGTATAAGGACCTCAAGGCACAGTTCTGGTGGAGCGGCATGAAAAGAGATATTGGCAGATTTGTGGCGCACTGCTTAACTTGTCAGCAAGTAAAGGCTGAGCATCGTGTACCTGCTGGCAAGTTGCAGAGCCTCCCGATCCCTGAATGGAAGTGGGATCATATCACTATGGATTTTGTCACGGGATTGCCGAGAGCTCAGACTGGAGCGGATGCGATCTGGGTGGTCGTGGACAGACTCACCAAATCCGCTCACTTTATACCAGTTCAGATGACTTGGCCATTGGATCGACTGGCACAGGTGTACTTGGCCGAGGTGGTCAGATTGCACGGGATACCCATTTCCATCGTGTCGGATAGGGACTCGAGGTTTGTCTCGCACTTTTGGAGGAGTTTACAGACGGCCCTAGGGACACGGCTTCACTTCAGCACAGCTTTTCACCCACAGACGGACGGACAGTCAGAGCGCACCATTCAGACTCTCGAGGATATGCTACGAGCATGCGTTCTGGACTTTGGGGGCGGGTGGCACCGACATCTGGGATTGGTCGAGTTTGCGTACAACAACAGCTATCAAGCGAGCATCCAGATGGCCCCGTTTGAAGCGTTGTATGGGCGCAAGTGTCGGTCACCCCTATATTGGAGTGATGTGGGCGAGAAGAAGACCTTGGGTCCTGATCTACTATTGGAGGCAGAGGAGAAGGTCAGACTGATTCGACGACATCTGGAGACAGCTCAGAGCCGGCAGAAGAGTTATGCTGACACCCGACGACGAGACTTGGAGTTTCAGGTGGGCGATCATGTCTTTTTGAAAGTCTCGCCGTCGAAAGGGATTCGGAGATTTGGGATTCGTGGAAAACTGAGCCCTCGTTATATCGGACCTTTTGAGGTATTGGAGCGCATCGGGCCAGTTGCCTACCGGCTTGCACTTCCTCCCAGATTGGCTAGTGTTCACGACGTGTTTCATGTATCCACCCTGAGGAGATATGTTCATGACCCGTCGCACATCATTGATTTCGTCCCACTGGAGGTTGCGGAGGACTTGAGCTATGTCGAGCGGCCACTGCGGATTTTGGACCGCGAGGTTAGAGAGCTGCGCAGCCGGGCCATCCCTTATGTGAAGGTTCTGTGGAGCAACCAGGGCGAGCGCGAAGCTACGTGGGAGCTGGAGTCAGCGATGTTGGATGCCCACCCCCAATTGTTTGAGGCCCCGACTTGAGGTATGATTTTAGTTTCGAGGACGAAACTTTCTTTTAGTAGGGGAGGATGTGATGATCCAGGTTTCCATGCACTGTTTTCCCGTGAATCCAAGTGTGAAACACCTAATGATGGTGTTTGATCCACAGTGTGTCAAAGGGACAGCACAGGTGGGTCCGTGGCAGTGTTTATTGTTAGTTTGGCCTTCGGCGGGGTTTGCCGAATTTTAGAAAAGTTTCTAGGCCAAACGGATGGCGTATTTGGATTCAGCGCGGAAAAACGCTTGAAAACGGCTATTTATTTGCCGGATTTGGAGTCCGGATGCCCAAAAACGGACTCCCGGAAGTTTCTAATGTCTCCTGGTGCATGGGGGAAGGCCGTGGACCGCCGGATGCCACGTGGCGGGCCCTCATTGGCCGGCCCGCGGCGCCCGGTGCATGGAACGGCTCGGCGGGGTGCACGGACCCGGCGCACAGACACGTGGCGCATGGCTACTGGCGGGCTCTTGGGACTCGGCGCAGGGGACAACGCCTGCGGCCGGTCAGGCGGCGCCTGCCCCCGCGCCTGACCGCACAGTGCGTGGGACGCGCGTCGCCTCGCCATTGGCGAGCGACTGCGGGGCTGACCGCGCGGTCGGGACGCGCGTCGGCCGCTGGCGCGCCCCGCACGGCTGTTCGCTGTGCGGGATGCGCGCCGATCTCCTGTGGGGACGCGCGTCGCGTGCTGGTTGGTTCCGCCCGGTCGGACGGGACGCGTCCGACCCGCCCTGGCGGATCCGGGCCCAAACGTGGCCCGAATCCAATAACGCGGGTTGTTTTTCTCCTTCTTAATTCTTTTAGGGCATTGGAAGCCCGATTTCTCCCTTTCTGGTTGGAACCACTCCGAGCCCCCTCTTAGACATTTCTTCCTCTCCCAATCCTTCATCCACTGTAGTAATCTCAGGAATTTTGAAGGCTCGGATCCCAAGGTTTGCATTTATCCGGCGCGGCGCGACGATCGTTCTACGGCTACCAGATTCGTCGCATTTCGGTGTTCTAGCTCCCCCGGCTCACCCCGACATCCTGTTTTTACGATTTTTGCGCCGTCGGATTCTTGACAGGTAGGGCTTCACTTCCTCTTTTATGAGTTTCTCTTGATTCAGAGGTTTTGATGGTGATTCTGTGGCTTCTTTCTGACCCTTTTTCCGTCGCGGAGTTTTGGGACAGCACCATCTCGTTTTGGCGATAACTTCGCGCTCGAGCATCGAAACAGGGCGACTCAAAAGGGGATTTGCATCTACGCGTCACGAGGAATCTCCTGGAATTTTCGTGGATTTTTGTGGAATTTCCCTGAAGGTGAGGAATCCCTTTTTACAGAATTTTATATCGCTGTTTTGGGATGAATGTATTGTTTGAGGTGGTCCTCTTGTCGATTTTCGTTCTCAGCACAGAAAAATCGTGGGAAAACGTGCAGGTACTTGTTTCGACCGGATCGTCGCGTAGATCGCAGTGTATATTTTCTGGGAATTTTGTGGGCACGTGTCACAGGTAAAAATGGCTGAACAGTAAATCTGAATTTGGGAGACAGATTTTGGGTTAAACTTGAATTGTAATTTGTGTGTGTTCTTTGGGATCTTTGGCACAGTGTTGCGGGGTTTTCCCGGAGCGAGCGCGGACTTAGCCTTTGAGGACCGGATTTAGCGCTCGAGGTGGGTACCGTTGTTTACCTCCTACTTATGATGTCCCCACTAGGCCTATTGGAGTGCTTCACTGTTATGTTGCTAAATGAACCGGAATAAGTTAAAATGGCATCTTGGTTGAGAATTGGACTTATTGCTTGGGCTACATCTTAAAATGGACTAAGTATTAATGAATGGATGATTCTTATATTAATATGTCGTTTAAACCTCACGGGGGGGGGGGGGGGGAGTTTTGCTATAAAGGACTATCTTACTCGTACACTTTGGGACCTCTTATGCTTATGTGATAAATGGATATGAGATAACTTAGCAAATGAAAGTTTAACTAGTGGCATACCTCTCTATTGGGAAGGATAATAATATTTAAACCCTGTTTTTATATAAAGGACTTTGCATGCTTAAATGGACATCTAGTTAGGCCACCTTTTTCTGCTACACTATCATGCTGGAATTGACTTAGGAGAAACCATGCTTTTCTCTTCTTTTATTTATATTCGGGGGATAGTGCGCTCGGGTTCGAGCAGGGACTGGGATAGTGTAGTCAGACAGTTGTGGGCTTTGGGTACAGGCAGGCTGTGAGGGCCGGGCATTGCGGCAACCGCGGATCTTTGGCGGTTGACCGGACAGTAGTTATTGCATCAGATTGGGATAGAGGATTTGGATTTCTTTTAGTGGATGGGTTTTCCACCGTGATCAGAGTCATGATCCAGTCCTGCTGATTTGGTACTTGTTACCCAGGCATTATACTCGTGTGGGTCGCTCCCCTCGAGTGCCACTCCGGAGTGTGCGTTTTTACAGGCTTCGAGTCTTCGAGACTCCCTTTTCCTATCGGTGTTATGCGTAGGCTGGCATACCCGATTTGGCAGGCAGAGCAGGCAGTACCAGTGCTTACTGGTGTATCGATTGGGTCTAGACAGGCAGGCGTTGACATTCTGATGCATACATATAGCTAAGCTATCAGTTAGCTCATTAGAGGCATGTAGTGGTAGCTCTATTCATCATCAGCAGTTTTAATTACAGCTTACCACCTCTGTTCATCTTTTCTGCCTCTTATAGTCCTAGTGGGCACATTTGTGTTGAGGTCTACCCACTAGGAGGAGGCTACTGTTTTATAGTAGTTCTCACTCCCCACTGCTTTTCTTCTTCTATTCCCCTTTGTTTTGCAGAGTCGTCTGCGGCTGTTGCAGGACCCTCCACTGCGGACCGAGGTAAGAGAATCGCGGACTAGATAGCGGTCCACCCAGGCACCAGTTCTATTATTAGATGTACCCCGACTACTCTCAGATACTCTACTATTCATTTCTTTTTGGGTCTGGCTTCGGCCAGCTGGTTGTATTTGATTAGTGAGCTGGGAGAGACATTATGTATTATTGAGAGTTACTTTCTGCACTTTACTTTTCTGCTTTATCTGAGATGTATTAGTTACTGTTCAGCTCTGTTTATGCTCTTTTATTATATCATCCATACTTGAGCAGGTTACCAGCGCTTCGTATACACGGGAAATTCTGTGTATACGGCGGATCTGTAGACGGGCCCGGGTTCTGGTTTACACCCGGGGCGTGACAGATTAAGTTGGTATCAGAGCTTAGGGATAGGTCAATTGGGACTTAGGAAACCCTAGGCTTTTGGCAGACCCTAGGAAGGCAGGGCGTGAGTGACGTGACATTATGCGAAAGTCGGCAATTTGGTCATATATTATTTTGACTCTTCCAGGGAGTGAAGAGGGATTGGCACTGTCCTGTTTCTGGCGAACTATTATGTTGGCTGCAGACAACATAAGGTTACAGAAATAGGAGGATGCCTTTGACTTTCGCTAGATTGGGTCGTGTGTGGTTTCGGTACTGATTCGTGGTTTCTTGTGTGACAGGATGCCTCCCAGGCGGCGGATTCCTACCCGGGGTACCCCTACACCCCCGGAGGGGCCGGAGCAGTCCGGACCTTCAGAGATTGCTGAGTTGAGGGCCATGGTGGCCCAGCTGGCGGAGGGTCACCGCCGGCAGGAGCAGAGGTTCGAGCAGCTGCTTGCTCAGGTTGGGGCCCCTCCCCCTACTACTACTGAGGCCCCCGCACCACCTGTTGTACCACCGACTATACCGCTTGTGCCTACGGCACCATCTTCGAGCAGCGGGGCCCCGGGAGCGATCCGACCTTTGGCTCCCGAGGAGGAGCAGGAGTTTACTGATAAACTCACCCATTTCTGCAAGCGGGGACCGCCTAGATTCTCGGGGCGGAGCACTCACCCTTGGGAGGTTGGGACGTGGCTTTCAGCAATGGAGAAGTTGTTCCGAGACTTCTTCATCGATCAGAAGTACCGGGTACACATGGCTGTGCATTGTCTGGATGGAGATGCGGACACGTGGTGGCGTCGGGTGGAGCCCCTGGAGTTTCAGATCACCCGGCAGCTACCTTGGGCAGAGTTCAAGAGGATGGTCCTGGACACTTACTTTTCCACCAGCGTGAAGAAAAAGGTAGAGGATGACCTGAAGAATCTCCAGCAGGGCGACCGGTCGGCATGGGACTACTTTCAGGAGTTTTCGCGACTGCTCAGCTGCGTTCCCTACGTCGCGAGGGATGGACCACATCAGGTGGAGCTCTTCGAGTCGGGCCTGCGCCCGGAGCTCTATACCTTGGTGCATGCACAGAGATTACAGACCCTGGAGGAGGCGGCCGAGCATGCACAGTGGATCGAGAGAGGAGACCACGTTGTCGCCAGACGTGGGGGCCTGGCCGCTCAGGGATCGGACAGGAAGCGGCCAGCGCAGGATGATGGGGGACAGGCCAGCTCCTGGAGGCCGCCCCGACCCCCGCCGCCTCAGTTCTCAGGCCGCGGGCGTTCGGAGCGGCGAGGGCATGGTGGATCTCCGAGGCCCCCACAGCACCAGCAGCAGCACTCACGACAGCAGCAGCATTCTCAGCAGCAGAGGTCGCAGTCCCGGCACCAGGGATCTCAGCGGCAGAGGCAGCAGCAGCAGGGGAGGCAGCCCCAGACCCCAGCCAGGTGCATTTTCTGCTAGGGACAGCACTCTCCTGATACTTGTGACCAGAGGTTTGGCCGCTGTTACCGGTGCGGACAGTCGGGCCACGTTCGAGCTACTTGCCCTTATGCGCCAGCACCGGCTCCTTCCTCAGCATCAGCCCCACCGGCGCCCCAGCAGCGGTCCTATGCTCCGGCAAGCAGGGCCCCTTCTTCCCACCCGGCAGATCACCGACCACCGGCACAGAGCGGGCGGGTTTATGCCGCCCAGGTTGCGGACTCCCTGGCAGCCGACCACGTGGTGGCAGGTATCGTTTTACTTTCTGGCAGTAGAGCTCGCACCTTATTTGATACCGGGGCATCACATTCTTTCATCAGTAGAGCATTTGCATCATCTCATGGACTAGAGTTAGGTCGGTTGCCACGTGCGTTAGAGGTACGGGTTCCCGAGCATACTTACTTGTAGAGGAGTGTTGTTGGTCTTGCCCTGTACAGATCGAGTCGTGGATCTTGCCAGCGGACCTGATGGTCCTGAGTCAGCTGCGAGACTTTGATATGGTACTTGGGATGGACTGGCTGACTCGCTATTATGCGACTATTGATTGTGCCGCGAGGACGGTGACTTTTAGCGAGCCAGGCCAGGAGGTGATTGTGTACAGAGGATGCCAGAGTACCTTCTTCGCCGCGATAGTTTCGACTTCTCGTGCGAGGCAGATGATGCGCAGCGGATGCGTGGCCTTTTTGGCCAGTGTGGTTGAGGGGCCTGCGGCGGCACCGGGACTCGCGGATATCCCTATAGTCCACGAGTTCCCGGATGTTTTCCCACCAGAGCTGACTAGTATGCCGCCGGATAGGGAGATCGAGTTTTTGATTGACGTAGTCCCAGGAACTGCGCCAATCTCTAAGGCCCCTTACCGAATGGCACCGGCGGAGCTGCGGGAGTTGAAGGCGCAACTCCAGGATTTATTGGATAAGGGTTTTGTGAGGCCGAGTGTATCACCTTGGGGAGCACCGGTGCTGTTCGTGAAGAAGAAGGATGGTTCACTTCGTCTTTGTGTGGATTACCGAGAGCTGAATAAAGTGACCATCAAGAACAAGTACCCTTTGCCGCGCATCGACGACTTATTTGATCAGCTGCAAGGGTCTTGTGTCTTCTCTAAGATTGATTTACAGTCTGGTTACCACCAACTGAAGGTGAAGACCGAGGATGTTCCTAAGACAGCATTCAGGACTCGGTACGGGCATTACGAGTTCACCGTCATGCCTTTTGGATTGACTAATGCCCCTGCCGCATTTATGGATTTGATGAACAGGGTCTTTCGACCTTATCTGGACCGGTTTGTGGTAGTGTTCATCGATGACATCCTGATTTACTCTCGGAGCGATGTGGAGCACGAGGAGCATCTGAGGATAGTGCTGCAACTTCTGAGGGAGAAGAAGTTGTATGCCAAGTTGTCTAAGTGCGAGTTTTGGCTTCGAGAGGTTGCCTTTTTGGGCCATGTGATTTCAGCCGCGGGAGTGGCGGTAGACCCGGCGAAGATTGAGGCGATCCGGGATTGGCCCCGACCGACGACGGTAGCAGAGGTTCGCAGTTTTATGGGCTTGGCAGGTTATTACCGTCGGTTTGTGGAAGGTTTTGCGAAACTTTCCGCACCCCTCACTCGTCTGACGCGCAAAGGAATCAAGTTCATCTGGAGTGAGGATTGCCAGAGAAGCTTCGAGGAACTGAAGACCAGATTGATGTCAGCTCCTATCCTTTCCCTCCCTGTTATGGGGAAAGGATACGTGATCTACAGTGACGCATCGCATAGTGGACTCGGGTGCGTGCTGATGCAGGAGGGTAAGGTAATCGCTTATGCTTCGCGACAACTCAAGGATTATGAGAAAAATTACCCTACCCATGACTTGGAGCTAGCGGCTGTGATCTTCGCACTGAAGTTGTGGCGCCACTATCTGTATGGGGAACACTGCGAGATTTACACCGACCACAAGAGCCTGAAGTATCTGTTCACGCAGAAGGAGCTCAATCTGAGGCAGCGCAGATGGTTGGAGCTGTTAAAGGATTACGATGTGGACATACTTTACCATCCTGGCAAGGCAAACGTGGTCGCTGATGCCCTGAGCAGGAGAGCAGTGCAGAGCTTATCTATGATGATCACCGATCAGGCGCCATTATTGGAGCAGATGAGGCGGTTAGAGCTTGAGGTGGTGTCCCCGGGGGTTTCTGCTAGACTATTGTCCTTGGTCGTGCAGCCCACTCTGTTGGACAGGATTCGGGAGAAACAGAGTGAGGACCCCCATCTGATGAGGATTCGAGAGCAGATTCCGGCTGGAGAGGCAGGGGATTTCTCAGTTGATGCTTCGGGAGTACTACGGTACAGGGACCGAGCTTGCGTGCCTATGGACTCGGAGACTCGAGAGCAGATCTTGCGGGAGGCTCATTATACACCTTATACCATCCATCCTGGTGGGACTAAGATGTATAAGGACCTCAAGGCACAGCTCTGGTGGAGCGGCATGAAAAGAGATATTGGCAGATTTGTGGCGCACTGCTTAACTTGTCAGCAAGTAAAGGCTGAGCATCGTGTACCTGCTGGCAAGTTGCAGAGCCTCCCGATCCCTGAATGGAAGTGGGATCATATCACTATGGATTTTGTCACGGGATTGCCGAGAGCTCAGGCTGGAGCGGATGCGATCTGGGTGGTCGTGGACAGACTCACCAAATCCGCTCACTTTATACCAGTTCAGATGACTTGGCCATTGGATCGACTGGCACAGGTGTACTTGGCCGAGGTGGTCAGATTGCACGGGATACCCATTTCCATCGTGTCGGATAGGGACTCGAGGTTTGTCTCGCACTTTTGGAGGAGTTTACAGACGGCCCTAGGGACACGGCTTCACTTCAGCACAGCTTTTCACCCACAGACGGACGGACAGTCAGAGCGCACCATTCAGACTCTCGAGGATATGCTACGAGCATGCGTTCTGGACTTTGGGGGCGGGTGGCACCGACATCTGGGATTGGTCGAGTTTGCGTACAACAACAGCTATCAAGCGAGCATCCAGATGGCCCCGTTTGAAGCGTTGTATGGGCGCAAGTGTCGGTCACCCCTATATTGGAGTGATGTGGGCGAGAAGAAGACCTTGGGTCCTGATCTACTATTGGAGGCAGAGGAGAAGGTCAGACTGATTCGACGACATCTGGAGACAGCTCAGAGCCGGCAGAAGAGTTATGCTGACACCCGACGACGAGACTTGGAGTTTCAGGTGGGCGATCATGTCTTTTTGAAAGTCTCGCCGTCGAAAGGGATTCGGAGATTTGGGATTCGTGGAAAACTGAGCCCTCGTTATATCGGACCTTTTGAGGTATTGGAGCGCATCGGGCCAGTTGCCTACCGGCTTGCACTTCCTCCCAGATTGGCTAGTGTTCACGACGTGTTTCATGTATCCACCCTGAGGAGATATGTTCATGACCCGTCGCACATCATTGATTTCGTCCCACTGGAGGTTGCGGAGGACTTGAGCTATGTCGAGCGGCCACTGCGGATTTTGGACCGCGAGGTTAGAGAGCTGCGCAGCCGGGCCATCCCTTATGTGAAGGTTCTGTGGAGCAACCAGGGCGAGCGCGAAGCTACGTGGGAGCTGGAGTCAGCGATGTTGGATGCCCACCCCCAATTGTTTGAGGCCCCGACTTGAGGTATGATTTTAGTTTCGAGGACGAAACTTTCTTTTAGTAGGGGAGGATGTGATGATCCAGGTTTCCATGCACTGTTTTCCCGTGAATCCAAGTGTGAAACACCTAATGATGGTGTTTGATCCACAGTGTGTCAAAGGGACAGCACAGGTGGGTCCGTGGCAGTGTTTATTGTTAGTTTGGCCTTCGGCGGGGTTTGCCGAATTTTAGAAAAGTTTCTAGGCCAAACGGATGGCGTATTTGGATTCAGCGCGGAAAAACGCTTGAAAACGGCTATTTATTTGCCGGATTTGGAGTCCGGATGCCCAAAAACGGACTCCCGGAAGTTTCTAGTGTCTCCTGGTGCATGGGGGAAGGCCGTGGACCGCCGGATGCCACGTGGCGGGCCCTCATTGGCCGGCCCGCGGCGCCCGGTGCATGGAACGGCTCGGCGGGGTGCACGGACCCGGCGCACCGACACGTGGCGCATGGCTACTGGCGGGCTCATGGGACTCGGCGCAGGGGACAACGCCTGCGGCCGGTCAGGCGGCGCCTGCCCCCGCGCCTGACCGCACAGTGCGTGGGACGCGCGTCGCCTCGCCATTGGCGAGCGACAGCGGGGCTGACCGCGCGGTCGGGACGCGCGTCGGCCGCTGGCGCGCCCCGCACGGCTGTTCGCTGTGCGGGATGCGCGCCGATCCCCTGTGGGGACGCGCGTCGCGTGCTGGTTGGTTCCGCCCGGTCGGACGGGACGCGTCCGACCCGCTCTGGCGGATCCGGGCCCAAACGTGGCCCGAATCCAATAACGCGGGTTGTTTTTCTCCTTCTTAATTCTTTTAGGGCATTGGAAGCCCGATTTCTCTCTTCCTGGTTGGAACCACTCCGAGCCCCCTCTTAGACATTTCTTCCTCTCCCAATCCTCCATCCACTGTAGTAATCTCAAGAATTTTGAAGGCTCGGATCCCAAGGTTTGCATTTATCCGGCGCGGCGCGACGATCGTTCTACGGCTACCAGATTCGTCGCATTTCGGTGTTCTAGCTCCCCCGGCTCACCCCGACATCCTGTTTTTACGATTTTTGCGCCGTCGGATTCTTGACAGGTAGGGCTTCACTTCCTCTTTTATGAGTTTCTCTTGATTCAGAGGTTTTGATGTTGATTCTGTGGCTTCTTTCTGACCCTTTTCCGTCGCGGAGTTTTGGGACAGCACCATCTCGTTTTGGTGATAACTTCGCGCTCGAGCATCGAAACAGGGCGACTCAAAAGGGGATTTGCATCTACGCGTCACGAGGAATCTCCTGGAATTTTCGTGGATTTTTGTGGAATTTCCCTGAAGGTGAGGAATCCCTTTTTACAGAATTTTATATCGCTGTTTTGGGATGAATGTATTGTTTGAGGTGGTCCTCTTGTCGATTTTCGTTCTCAGCACAGAAAAATCGTGGGAAAACATGCAGGTACTTGTTTCGACCGGATCGTCGCGTAGATCGCAGTGTATATTTTCTGGGAATTTTGTGGGCACGTGTCACAGGTAAAAATGGCTGAACAGTAAATCTGAATTTGGGAGACAGATTTTGGGTTAAACTTGAATTGTAATTTGTGTGTGTTCTTTGGGATCTTTGGCACAGTGTTGCGGGGTTTTTCCGGAGCGAGCGCGGACTTAGCCTTTGAGGACCGGATTTAGCGCTCGAGGTGGGTACCGTTGTTTACCTCCTACTTATGATGTCCCCACTAGGCCTATTGGAGTGCTTCACTGTTATGTTGCTAAATGAACCGGAATAAGTTAAAATGGCATCTTGGTTGAGAATTGGACTTATTGCTTGGGCTACATCTTAAAATGGACTAAGTATTAATGAATGGATGATTCTTATATTAATATGTCGTTTAAACCTCACGGGGGGGGGGAGTTTTGCTATAAAGGACTATCTTACTCGTACACTTTGGGACCTCTTATGCTTATGTGATAAATGGATATGAGATAACTTAGCAAATGAAAGTTTAACTAGTGGCATACCTCTCTATTGGGAAGGATAATAATATTTAAACCCTGTTTTTATATAAAGGACTTTGCATGCTTAAATGGACATCTAGTTAGGCCACCTTTTTCTGCTACACTATCATGCTGGAATTGACTTAGGAGAAACCATGCTTTTCTCTTCTTTTATTTATATTCGGGGGATAGTGCGCTCGGGTTCGAGCAGGGACTGGGATAGTGTAGTCAGACAGTTGTGGGCTTTGGGACAGGCAGGCTGTGAGGGCCGGGCATTGCGGCAACCGCGGATCTTTGGCGGTTGACCGGACAGTAGTTATTGCATCAGATTGGGATAGAGGATTTGGATTTCTTTTAGTGGATGGGTTTTCCACCGTGATCAGAGTCATGATCCAGTCCTGCTGATTTGGTACTTGTTACCCAGGCATTATACTCGTGTGGGTCGCTCCCCTCGAGTGCCACTCCGGAGTGTGCGTTTTTACAGGCTTCGAGTCTTCGAGACTCCCTTTTCCTATCGGTGTTATGCGTAGGCTGGCATACCCGATTTGGCAGGCAGAGCAGGCAGTACCAGTGCTTACTGGTGTATCGATTGGGTCTAGACAGGCAGGCGTTGACATTCTGATGCATACATATAGCTAATCTATCAGTTAGCTCATTAGAGGCATGTAGTGGTAGCTCTATTCATCATCAGCAGTTTTAATTACAGCTTACCACCTCTGTTCATCTTTTCTGCCTCTTATAGTCCTAGTGGGCACATTTGTGTTGAGGTCTACCCACTAGGAGGAGGCTACTGTTTTATAGTAGTTCTCACTCCCCACTGCTTTTCTTCTTCTATTCCCCTTTGTTTTGCAGAGTCGTCTGCGGCTGTTGCAGGACCCTCCACTGCGGACCGAGGTAAGAGAATCGCGGACTAGATAGCGGTCCACCCAGGCACCAGTTCTATTATTAGATGTACCCCGATACTCTCAGATACTCTACTATTCATTTCTTTTTGGGTCTGGCTTCGGCCAGCTGGTTGTATTTGATTAGTGAGCTGGGAGAGACATATGTATTATTGAGAGTTACTTTCTGCACTTTGCTTTTCTGCTTTATCTGAGATGTATTAGTTACTGTTTAGCTCTGTTTATGCTCTTTTATTATATCATCCATACTTGAGCAGGTTACCAGCGCTTCGTATACACGGGAAATTCTGTGTATACGGCGGATCTGTAGACGGGCCCGGGTTCTGGTTTACACCCGGGGCGTGACAATTCGATTCCGGATGATCCTTGGAGATTCGTAACGTTTGTTGAAACGGAGTACTCGGAGATATATGAGATGATTCCTGCACATCAGATAAACTTGAAGAACCATTAGATGCATCATCAATATTGGAAGTATTATTATGAGAAGATGCATTAGCAGGAGAATCATCATCTAGAGAGATATCGAGGGTAGATTTTCCAGATCCAAAGTGAAAAGCTTCATCTACTTTAACATTTATAGATTCTACGATCGTCTTAGATTCAATGTTAAATACTCGATATGCTCTGCTATTCGTAGAATAACCTAAAAAGATCCCTACATCACTTCGAGAGTCGAACTTTCCAAGATTTTTACGGTCACGTAAAATGTAACATCGACTCCCGAAGACACGAAAATATTTGATGTTGGGTTTTCTACTAAACCACAGCTCATATGGTGTATTTAAAGTTCCTGGGCGCAAGTAAACTCTATTAATGACATAGACAGCGGTGTTCACGGCTTCAGCCCAAAAATGTAGCGGTAAATTCCGGCTATGAAGCATCACACGCGCCATCTCTTGAACAACCCTGTTCTTGCGCTCAACAACACCATTCTGCTGAGGTGTATAGGGTGCCGAGAATTCATGTTTAATGCCATTTGAAGTGCAAAAATCAATGAATTTTGAATTTATGAATTCTCCACCTCTATCACTTCTAACACGAATGATCTTTTCATTCTTTTCAATCATAATACGATGGCAAATCTCATGAAAAGAGTCAAACGTATCAGCTTTCTCTTTTAAAAATGCTACCCAAGAAAACCGAGAGAAATCATCAACCAATAAAAAAATGTACCATTTACCTCCCAAAGATGGTTGACGGGTCGGCCAAAAAAAAGGAAAGAAAGTAGTATACATAAACTACACAAGACTTAATCGAAGAACGATTAAAGACAAGGATGGGTTTCACCTTTGCATACCCAAACCTTTTGAGTTTTGGAGTATGTTGGCAATGGTTGAGAAGTTTTCCTTGATGAAGACGTCTTGCAAGATTGGTCTTTTTCTTTTGTCATCGTCTTGTTTGAAGTACTACCAATGTCCTTTTCTTTAGGAAAATCCTTCTTTGAATTCCATGGAGTGAACTTATTGGTAGCAGTTGCAAGATGTGGTTGATTTGATCTTTGAGCTCCAATCTTGCAATTTCTTCCAATGTGCCCTGCAAAATTACAACGAAAACATACCTTTGTGCTTGACGATTCTGAAGAGGATGAAGTAGGCTTGTTGTCGTTGGTTGTCATGATTTCCGGTGTCGGAGGAGGAGATACCGACTGAGGCACAAAGACTGTCCCAACCGAACTAAAATTATCTTCAGTTCGATTGTATCCGAGGCCGAACTTGTTTGTTTGACCAAGACCAAGAAGTTTATCCAACTTACTCCTTCCTAAAGAAAATTGCTGTAAGTCATCCTTGAGTTGGCAATTGGTCTCTGTCATTTCCAATTTTTCCTGTCGGGCCTCGCCGTAGAGCTTCAAGAAATAGTTCGCTTTGTTCACCATATCTATATAGTTCTTCTCGAGTTGCTCATTGGACTCTTGAAGGGAAACATTTTCTTTTATCAGTTTATCCCTTTCCACTTCAAGATCGGTCGAGAGAGAAGTTACCCTTCTTACTTCTTCTTCGAGATCCTGCAATCTCCCTCTCAACCCCTTGTTTTGCTTAGCCGGTTTCTTTAAATCCCGTAAAGATCTGTGATAGGCTAGAGCAAATTCTTCACCTTCCGAATCATCCGATTCGTTGTCCCTTGCAATCTTTCCAACAGTGGAGTTGGACAACGACTCGGATGTACTTGCCATAAAGCACATGAAGGGTGAAGATACGGACGCGTGGAATGCGGTGGAGCTCTTTTCTTCATCACTCGAAGACGACTCATTTGACGTTGAGTTGTCATCCCAAGTGACGACTTGCATCGCCTTCTTCTTTGCCGGATACTTGTTAGGACACTCCGTTGCAATGTGGTCGTAGCCTCGACATTTGAAGCATTGTAGTTGTCCTTCTGAACTTTTCTTATCCTTTGAGAAGTTCTCTTGCTTTCTTGACTTGTAACTTGAAGTACCCTTGCCTTTGTTCGACTTTTCGAAGGATGGAGATTTGCTTGAATTACCCCTTCGAAAGTTGCGGCGAAACTTCCTTGTCAAGAGAGCGAGCTGCTTCTCAAATTCCTCCATAGAAAGGTTCTCGTCATCGTCTGAGGAGGATGTATCCGCGTCTTCTTCCTTAGTTGTTTTCAACGCATAACCTGAAGACTTAGAAGTGGATGCCTTTCCAGAAGAATTGTTAGTAGTAAATGTCATTTCATAAGTTTGTAATGAACCAACTAATTCTTCTACACGTATTTCGTCCGGGTGTTTAATAGTTTCAATGGCAGTAACCTTTGGGCGAAATCGTTCAGGAAGAGTTCTTAAGATCTTTCTTACAATCTTAAATTCTGGAATCTTCTCTCCCAGATTAGCACATGAGTTTACGATGTCTTGCAATCGTGTATAGTAGTCCGTGAAAGATTCATTTTCTGCCATTAAGATAGAGTCAAACTTGCTCGTAAGCATTTGCAGTTTCTGAATCTTCACGAGGTTAGTTCCCTCATGTGTAACCTGAAGAACATCCCAGATTTCTTTCGCAGTCTCACATGCCGAGACGCGAGAGAATTCAGTTTGAGATAAGGCATTAAAGATAGCATTAATTCCCTTGCCATTGTAAGAAGATGAATCTAACTTTTCCTTGGTCCATTTCGACCTAGGTTTTAAGGTGCGAACATCACCAATAAATTCAGTTGGATTAGACCATCCTAATTCAATTGATTGCCACACCCATTCGTCGATGGAAATTAAAAAGGCTTTCATCCGTACTTTCCAGTACGCATAATTTGTTCCATCGAAGAACGGGGGTCGGTTGATGTTTCCACCTTCAACCATTGTTTACAACCCTATTCCCGCTCTGATACCACTTGTTGGGTTATATGTAATAAGGATCTAAATAGGGGAAAAAACACCTAGAGGGGGGTGAATAGGTGTAAACGTATAAACACTCAAAAATCGTTGCGATAAAAACCCGATGCGGAAATAAAAAATAATACGCAAGATTTTTACGTGGAAAACTCCATCACCGGAGTAAAAAACCACGGGACCGATAACACGGCAGAAATCCACTAGAATTAAAACACGTACAAGGTGATTTACCGTACACAATTACGACTCAACCTTTTCCATACGCTCCTAGAGGATCTTCTCCGCTCGCTCCGCGACGCTTCTCGAATCCACGATCTGCGCCCAACGCCGAATCCACGGCGTCCAACGTCGAATCCACGACGTCCGACCGAATCCACGTTCTTCACCTAATAGCACCCTTCGAATCCACGAACGTGCCTCGCTCCGAATCCACGAGAGCGGTTGAACCTTGAATCCACAAGGACACGCGAATCCACGCGCCGATTTTTGGGGTAAATCGTTGTTTTTGGGTGGTGATGATCCGCCGAATACTTAGATCAAAGATAGATCGGAAATACCATCTAAGTATTCATTAGTTTGATTCAACTCAAGATGTGAGTGTGAAAACCTAGAATCAAACTAATCAATATAGATGAAGAAACATAGAGTATTCTCTAATGATTTCCTTTCTTCTCTATATGTGGATCTAGAGCCGTAAAAAATGATATAGGAAAATGACGGCTATATTGATTCATTGTGGATTAACCCTAGAAAAAGAGTCATAGGGTCTATTTATAGGTTAGAAACCCTAGGAAGGAGATAAGAATCAAAAACCTAACATTTCTAGAGATTTTACGGACGGCGATCCGGATCGGATTAGCTGTGATCCGGATCGTCGTAACGAGTCAGGCAATTCCAGAAAAACGAAGGTTCGGGATCCGGATCGAAGTGCTTGATCCGGATCGTTCATACAGTTCACCAAACATCAACGTTCGGGATCCGGATTGCGAAGCCTGATCCGGATCGTTCAAGGAAGATGGTAAACTCAGTGTTCGGGATCCGGATCAAGAGAGGCTACGATCCGGATTGAACTGGTGTATGAACGAACCACCTTCGGGATCCGGATCGAACAACCTGATCCGGATCCTGAACATGTCCCAAGTCCAGTTTTTGATTTTTATGCAATGAAAGATTCTTCCAAGTGTTTCTACACTACAAGAAGTATTCGGATCACACAAAATCTTTAGTTAAACATACCTGATCCTTTTGAATTCTTCTTTCTTGAGATTGAGTTAAATGATCCAACTTTCTTCACCTTCAATCTTCAAGACTTGAGACTTTCACGAAACTACGCCAACTCAAATTCCGTAACACATCTGTGGCATCCCTTTGATGCACTATGGACCAAATACACCAACACTAGGTGTTCAACACCACGGTTCATGGGAGAAGCAACATGGGGATCAGGGTCACCACATCCTCCCCTACTAAAAGGAAGTTTCGTCCCCGAAACAAAAACACACCACAACCACAAAACCAAGACAATCAAAACAACCAAGAACGCAACACTAAACTAACAAGAAAGGTACGGCTTCACCAGCAGGAAAGTTATCAACCCCAACCCTCGATTTAGAAAACAGCTGAAATTCGTGAAAAGTCTAAAAATTTCAAAAAATCAGTGCCTTCGCCCCAATCAAACAAGAACAGGTTCGGGCACTGTCTCCATTTCTGGAGCAATCCTTCGAAATCTTTGTCCTGTTCGTAAATTTCAGTACAAAGGCGAGAAAAGGGAGAGAAGTGTTCGTGTCGTTCCTGTTGTGGCAACAAAAAGAAAGCTACCACTAACGAGTCTCCTAAGGACGCAACCCCTAGTCCTAAACGTCACAACAGCTCCTAAAGTGGCGTCTGTCCAAAGCCGCTGAAGCTGCTGCTGCTGGAAGGATACGCCGACAATCCGAGAAAACGAACTCCTCCAGTCCAACTCGTAGAAGGATAACTGCTCTCATTCCATTATCAGTCGTAGCACTAAACCGCACCAACCAGTCCAACATGTGTGCTCAGTCCAAATCCTGGAGCTGTCCTTGAATCGTCACATCAGCCGGTGAAGTCCCAAGTCTCAACTGCACTGATCATACACCGCGAACCTCCTCTACTCGTAGGATACTGGGAAGAATCCAATTGCTAAAACATGTAGCATACATTCCTAACCCACTCCCATGCAAAGATGCTGATGCAGATGCTCAACTAATAATGAAGAAGGATGCAGCGGTAATGAAATGCTCAACTCAGCTAACTGAAATAAAATCATACCTGCCACGGCATGATCCGCTGCCGGGGTGTCCTCCACCAGGGCTGCATAAACCCGTCCACTGGGTGCTGCAGGTCGTCGTCCCGTCTGTCCCGACGTCGTGGCCCACTCTGTCTGCTGGTGTGCCGGAGGGGTTCCCGCTGCATGGATGGGCAAGGGGGGTGCTGTCGCAATCGGCCGCACTGACAAAATGGCTTGGGGGCAAGCTGCGCGGAAATGTCCCAACTCTCCACTGAGGAAACACCGCCCTTGTCTCTGATCACACTGTGACGGTGGATGAGGCCCGCCACAAATGACACACCGCTCCTGTCGCTGCTGCCGATACTGCTGCTGCTGCGGAGGCCCACCAGATCTTCGGCGCCTACGAAACCCACGACCCTCTGGATGAGATCGTGGAGGTCTCGGAGGTCCCTGCCGGCTCGTCTGACCCTCATCCTCCAGTGCTGGGCGCTTCGCCCCCGAAATCCCTGCGGAAGCTGGAACCACCTCGACCATAACCGCCTCTCCGTGCTCCACATATAAAGCCTGCTCCATCGAAGCCTCTAAAGTCTGCAATCTGTGGGAGCGAACAAGCTGATAAATGTCCCGGCGCAGCCCCCGCTCAAACATGTAGATCCGGTGAGACTCGTCCCTGGCCACGTGAGGCATACTAGCCAACAGCTGATTGAATTCGGCTATGTATGCATTCACGGGCCGATCTCCCTGGCGGAGATTTCTCAGCTGCTCCTCCAATCTCTGGCGAACACTCTCAGGAAAGAAGGCCCCTAGAAGAAGTCTGCGGAACTCCGCCCAAGGAAGAATCTGCGTCCCAGGCGGACCAGCAGGCCGCACACGCCGCCACCAAGCCTCGGCGTTGCTTTCCAAGAAGTGTGTAGCCAAGAAGACCCGAAATCGATCCTCAACGAACAAACTCTCAAAATGGCGCTCCATGGCCGTGATCCAAGACTCGGCCTCCCACGGCTCAGTACTCATACCAGAAAAACGGAGTGGATCAAACCGGCGGAACCTCATCAACAGATCCACCATCGCACTCTGCTCAGCCAAAGTCAAAGGTCCCACCGACCCAGGCGGTGGTATGCTAGAAACCGGCTCGACAGGAATAGCCGGCGCTGACGGGACCACAGGGGGCGCCACAGCTGGTGAAGAAGGCACAGGCGAACACTCAGGGGGTGCTACCACTGGCTGCGTCCTCTGCTCTAAAAGAAGCATCATCCGACCAAAGGCCTCCTCCTGGCGCCGAGAAGCCTCCTCCTGGCGCTGAGAAGCCTCCTCCAGGCGCTGAGATGTCTCCTCCTGGCGCCGAACCGCCTCAGACAACTGTGCCACCTGGGCACGGAGCTCCAGAACCTCCCTCTGCTGCCCCTGCCCCGAGTCCTCCTGCTCGGGCTCATCGGAGGGGAAAGGCTGGGAATGCGTCTGCACCCTGCGTCGGGGAGGCATCATGCCTACCTGCAACACACAAGCAACCATCAGGACAGTACCAAACAACACTCGACCCAATCCAGCAAAAGTCTAGGACATGTCATCCATTCCCTAGCATTATGTTGTCTGCAGCCAACATAATCGCTTAGGAGAATAAACATGCCAGTCACTCATCCCACCCCTTGGGAGAGTATCAACTCAATCAGGACTCTCGCTAACAGTCACGACTCTCACGTAGTCATCCTAATGTCCAACCACAAGCCTAGGGTTTCTAAGTCCACAATGACCTACAACCTAGGCTCTGATACCACCTAATCTGTCACGCCCCGGCGTCGAAACTGCGACCCGGGCTCGCCAACAGATCCGCCGCCCATACGGGAAGCCCCGTATAGACGAAGCGACTAACCTGCAAAAGATCAACTATGCTATACAGATATCAGAGCTGAAAGAAAACTGCTAGAAATAAAACAATATACAACCCAAGACCTCACCAAAATACAACAGTCTCTCGAGCAGTAGAAAATAAATACAACTCTATACCTCACTACAAAGTTCTCTCAACATGAACTCTCAAAAGTAATAAGGGTACATCTACTCTCTGGACGATGACTGGTAGGGAACTATCTCGCGACTCCCTTACCTCGATCAGAAGAAGCAGCAATAGGTGCGGCAGGAACTGGAGCAGAAGAAGAAGTCCCTGGGGAAAAACACCACGACGGGTGTGAGAACTACGTCCCAAGTAGTTCTCAGTGGGTGCCGCCAACAAGCCCGACGGTCTGCCCACTAAGTCTACTAGAGGCATAAAGTAACAATATAATACTGAAATGAAATGGCAGGAAAAGTAACTCTACCGCTACTATGCCTCTATCTAGATGCTCAAGAAAAAGGAACAGATGGAACATGAAGCATCTACTAATACCCACAGTAAACTCACCAAATCTAAATTGACTGCCTCAAGGGTCCAGTCAAACCTGCGCCCACCTACTGCCGCACATCCTCAACAGGACGGGTCTACCGTAGGGTGTCCGTGACTGCCACTAACTGGCCCAGTCAGAGGGACGGCGTCGACAAGTCGCGATAGCAAGTAACAGGCCCAACTCCGGAGTGGCTCTCGAGGGGAGCGACCCCACCGAGGAAAGTATCCGCGTATCTCTGTCGAGCTCAAATATGACTCATGCAGGCTATAGTCCAAACCACGATCAACAAGATCGACCAACAATACCAACTCTCAACCACAGGCTGGAAAACCACACAGCTGGGGCCACCGTCCACCCGACGGCTCCCACAACAGAACACCAAACTCACAGGAAAGACCGACACCATAAGGGTTCGGAAACCCGATAGACCGGTGCTAAGAACCCTATCAAACAAGAACAGACTCTAGGCTCCGCCTATCGAAGTTCCCGATCCACTTACAGTTCGGGAAAGCAAAACCTCGGCACGACACGCAGAAAACACCAACAGGGCCCGAAAGTCCCGGGAGACCTACACCTACAACCCTATCAAACAAGAACAGGTTCCAGGCTCGGCCCCCGTGGCTTTCGTCCCGACAAAGGAACGGCCCCTAGAACCCAGATCACTCGAATCCTTTCGAGTGGGGAGATTTACAAGAAAAGGTGACATTTGTTATTGAAGATCATTTGATCTAGAAGAAATCCATATTTAATGATTTTAGTTCTCTTTAGAAAAATAGTTAGAAAAATAAGTGTTTTACCCAAGCCCCGAAGGGCTGAAGCCTTTGTCCAATCAAACAAGAACAGACTCCAGCGGCCCTTCGATACTTGGAAGAAAATATTGGTATACTAAAATCGTGTGTATGTCGAAAAGGGTTCTAGGTTCGGCTAACACTAGTATACTACTACCACTGACACAGTGGCGACAACCCCAACAGGGGAAAACAAGACCTCTCGGGACCACCGTTTATCTCAAACGGTTCCCGGTACAGACAAGCGATCCACTACATCTACCAGACTCCACTCTGCTCCCAAGCACGAGTGCAAATGCATCCCACACTAAAAAGATGTCCCGACCGCTCGGCCCACTACCCGGGCGAGGATAACACTAAGTCCAGGAATGAAACATAAAGTGTGGATGTCTAAGCATATATAACCCTAGCCCAAGTGAGGGTTTTCTACTGGTCTGGTTACACATGCAACATATGACGGGGGTGCTAGGTCAGGTTCAACATAATAAAAATTTAACATGATAGTAGGAAACAAGAGATCACAAGATCGACAGATAAAACACGGAACAACAATTCCTACACTCTAGCATGCTACCCAAGTCCAATCACTATCATGCATGATTCTATATCAATAGAATTAGAGTACAGTCCATAGATCTTGAAAGCAAGCCACCCACCTGAAAACGCTAACTGTCCGGAGTCGTACAGCTGAGAAAACCAGGAAAAATAACAACTCTATGTCCAACCGGTCCAGCACAGTCCACAATCCCTCCTGGGTACAACATAAGGCTACAGTTATACTTTAATTCCAAAATCTGCCAAGAATTACAACACTGAAAATACAGCCGCAAAGATGCGATTATTTCACCTGCTAAATATGCTCGAAAAATTCCAAATAAAATATCCCTGCGATCCTCGTGTCGATAGCTTCGAAACAAGTACCTGCACGCTCAATTCCGAGCACCGTAGGCCAAGTTACAAATTCCACAGTATCGGTGCGCGAAATCCCAAAACCATCCAACTGTAAACTCTTGTACAGATAAAAGGAAAAGTGTATACCTTCGGGAAAGTCTCCAAAAATTCCAAGAAAAATCCATGATGATCCTCGCGTCGAGTAGATGAAAAAAGTCTACAAGAACGTCTTGATCCGAGACTCGTGCGCGGAGATCTCCTCAAAAGAAGGTGCTGCCCTCACCAAAATCTCACAGCAAAAAGGGTCCCAATGAGCACGAGAAAACACATCGAAAAACGTGAAATCTGAAAATGTACGAGAAAAACCAAAATCGTAGCCTCACCTATTACGAATCCAGCAGCGAAGAAATCGCCCGAAAAGATGGTCGGAGTAGGTCGGGGGAGCTCGTACACCGAAGAGAGACGGAAGAAACACCGAAGAAAGAGCGTCGCGCCGCGCCAAGAAAATGAGAATCTCGAAAAGCGTGCCCCCAAAAATCCCCAAACTCTGCAGATGGAAGCTTCACAGAGTGAGGATCAACTTTGGTAAAGGGCTCTTGGCGGTTTGAAGCTCGGAAGTGCCAAAAGGTTGGAGAAGAAGAGGGCTCGGGCTTTAAATAGGCCCCAAAAAAACAATTGAAGAAATCCCCAAAAGGTCCCCACTTTCGGGCGCACCCGAAGTTTCAGGCGCCCGAATCCGGGCGCAGAGGCGGGTTACTGTAGCCGCCCGGAAAAATTTGGTGCCGCCACGTCACCCGCACAGCAAACAGCTGTGCGGGGCGCGCCGGGAGTGGCCACGTGGCACTCCCGGTGACCGACACGTGTCCCGCACAGCAAACAGCTGTGCGGGGCGCGTGTGGTGCCGCCGCGTGGCAACTACCCGGTCAAACCGGGTAGGTGGCGCCCGCCAGTGGCAGGGCGACACGTGGCCCTGCCACTGTCGCGGTCACACGTGAGGGCATGCGCCGCACTGGCCGCCTGCCACGCACGCGCCCCGAGGCGCCCGACCGCGACCCGATGCACCGCGCCTCGTGAGCCCGCGAATGGCATGACGACACGTGTCCTGTGCACCCGGTCCACGCACCCAATTCAGGTTCCGTGGAGCGCGCCGCGTGCACCGACCAACCGGGGGATGCCACGTGTCCCCCCGCCCCGGTCCATGCACCGCCGCGCAAAATCTGTGGACCGCGCCTAACGAGCCCGCCAATCAGGCGGCGCCACGTGTCCATGCGCCGGGTCCGTGCACCCAGCCGCTCCCCTCTGTGGACCGAGCGCTGCGGACCCGCCCAATCCCAAGCCGCCACGTGGCAGCCGGCGGTCCACGGCCCCTCTCATGCACCGAAATTCAGCGAAAACTTCCAGGGGTCCGTTTTTGGGCATCCGGACTCCAAATTTAACAAGCAAATAGCCGTTTTCAAGCGTTTTTCCGCGCTGAATCCAAATCCAACCTCTGTTTGGCCCAAATCGCTTTCGAAAATTCGGCAAATGCAGCCGAAGGCCAATCCAGCTGTGGATATCACACAGGGTCCATCTGTGGCATCCCTTTGATGCACTATGGACCAAATACACCAACACTAGGTGTTCAACACCACGGTTCATGGGAGAAGCAACACGGGGATCAGGGTCACCACAATAGCTGTAGATACTTTTCCAGCTTAGTTTTCATTATCACAGTCTTTTTCTGTTATCTTATGCCTCTAGTAGACTTAGTGGGCAGACCGTGTGTCTTGGAGACGGTACCCACTGAGAACTACTGTAGGATATAGTTCTCACACCCTCTGTCGGTGACAGGTTGCTGAGGCGTTTCCTTCCGTTCCTGCCCGAGCTGGCGCGACGGACCGAGAACAGGGAGTCACGAGATAGTTCCCTACCAGCATAGTTCCTTTAGAGTGAGGTAGATATACCATCCCGGACTGTGGGATTCACTGTTTATTGTTATATTTCTAGTTGTAGTTATCTCCCTTTTTGGATTCATAGATGTTGTATAGGTGGATTTTTTATTTGTATCTGACCTTGTATTATTCAGGTATTTGGGAGATGAACTTTGTATTTATTTTCAGCTTTATAGTAGTTTGATTTTATATTACAACTTTTATTTTTTCCGCTATGATATCTGTGTAGCTGTAGTTCTCTCTTTTGCAGGTTAGACGCTTCGTCGGTACGGGGCTTCCCGTGTCGACGGCGGATCTGTTGGCGAGCCCGGGTCGCAGTTTCGACCCCGGGGCGTGACACTTATCCTCTTCCAAAGGTTTCTAACCTATAAATAAACCCTAATTTTATTTTTTAGGGTAATCGATATATGTGGAACAACTGAGAATTAATCGAAAGATCGATTAAGTAAAATTATCAAAAAATCCACAAATATAGAGAAGAAAGGAAAACACGATTAAACTTATATTTCTTCATCTATATTGTTCAATTTGATTCTAGGTTTTCAAACACCTATTTTTCGTAGAATCAAATTGAAGAATACTTAGATGGTATTTCCTTATCTATCTTTGATCTAAGTATTCGGAGGATCATCACCAAACAAAATAATGATCTATCTAGAATCGGCGCGAGGATTCGCATGGCCATGTAGACTCAAGGTGTGATCGCTCTCGTGGATTTGGAGCGAGGCGCGTTCGTGTGATCGAGGCGTGCCGCATTGGCGAAGACCGTGGATACGGTTGGACGTCGTGGACTTGGCGTTGGGACGCAAATCGTGGATTCGAGGAGCGTTCGGAGCGAGTGGAGAAGATCAACTAGGAGCGTATGAAAAAGGTTGAGTCGTAGGTTTACGGTAAATCACCTTGTACGTGTTTTAATTCTAGTGGATTTCGCCGTGTTATCGGTCCCGTGGTTTTTTACTCCTGTGATGGAATTTTTCACGTAAATCTTGCGTACTTTATTTATTTTCCGCATTGGGTTATTTTTACACAACGACTTGCTGTCGCGCGGGGCGCCGCCCGCAGGCAGCGAGCGCCCGCGCGACTATCTGTCGAGCGTGGCGCCGCCAGCAGGTGACTCGCGCCCGCGCGACTTGCTGTCACGCGGGGCGCCACCCACAGACGACGGTGCCCGTGCGGGCAGATGCCGCGCGGGGCGCCGCCCGCAGGTGACGCGCGCCCGCGCGACTTGCTATCGCGCGGGGCGCCGCCCACAGGCAACGGTGCCCGCACAGGCAGGTGCCGCGCGGGGCGTCGCCCGCAAGAAGCGCGCGCGCCGCGTGGCCTGCCGTCGCACAGGGCGCCGTTCGCGAGCGGTGATGCGCGAGGGAGTTCGGCCACATGGGGGACAGTTTTTGCAACGTCCGCCGCGCGGGGGGTTGTCTAGCCCCGCCGCCCGGTCTGCATTGTCCACCCGTGTGTTTCCTAGTTCGATTCAATACTCGGGTGGGCTAGGTTCTAAATTAGGCTTTCTAACGTCTTTGCTTTTAGGGGTCCGAGAATCGTGCAAGAGCGCAGGACGATTTCAGGCGTTCCGTCGACGCAACTTGAGGTGGGTACCTTTGTTGTGTTTTGAAGTATGGTTTCATCTCGTAATATGTGAGAGTAGAGTAGAGGTGCAAATTGTTATTGTCTAACCCCTTTTCGCATTAGTATACCTCTTTTTTACTATCTGTTGCGATTGAGCGTCGCGGTGCTCTACGTTACACAATGACTGCGGTCATTCTGCTCAAGGATTGCTTACACGCACACCGGCGGTCTGGCCACCGCACAGGTTGTATTTTTTCGGAAACATGGTACGTTGACCAGTGTACCCCACAATATGTGGTGGTGGGGACGCCTCGCGGTTACTTACGGTGCTGCACAAGTACCGTGGAGGGGTTAAAGCACAAAGTTGAGAGCAAGTTGTTCACTGTTACCCGAGGTCTTTAGACCTTTTGGCAGGTGCTTGGTTTTGTTTTACAGGTGGTGCGGGGGATTCATGAGGGAAAGTTTGGATGCTTTGGTTTATCGGTTTGCCTTTTCTTCAGTATTTACCACTTTGTACTTGTTTACATCTACTCTTCTTATCACTGACTGTCCAAACTGTGACAGGTTAGGTCGAGGTACGACCCGGGACAATGGTGAGGCTGCGAATAAAGGGTTATACCCGTTTGGGGCTAGTGACACTCCCTTTTCTTGCTTTCGATTATCTTGGTTGTTTAGTTAGTTAGTTTTGTTGTTGCCTTTATTGTGGAACTATGTGGATGTTGGATTGAGCTTTGGACTTAGCGTTGGACCATCTTTAATGTGTTTCTATTTGTCTTGCATACGGCATGTTTTCAAGTAACAAAAATGATTGTGAAAACGGTTTCAAAACTAAGTGTCATGTGGGCACTGCTTTCCAAACCCGTGGATTTATACTTTCAAGTTATGTTGCCGCCTAAAAGAGATTTGCGAAAACGTCTTTAAAAACCTAGTGTCGCGTTGACACCGATTTGGCAAACTTGTGGCTTTATCCTAGTTTAGTCTTGTGTTAATGTTAGTAGTTGTGATAAATTGTATTTCCCCTTCGGCTCTCAATGTGACTGTGTGGTTAAAGTATGTATTGTGATTGTGACGCCGTGCATATACCAAGGAGACTCCGCCCGTTCGCGGGGCGAATTTGTATATGTGGCGGGTCTGGCATGCACCAGTAGGCGGGGTTATTTTCAAAAAAAAAAAATGTATATGCTTTTTGGCTTATTTAGAACCTCCGGGGCGTGACAACTTAGGACAAACATAAAAGGAAAATATAAAATGCACCTCTGGCTGAGCGGCATAGATCCGACCGCTCTGAGCTGGCGGTCGGTAGTCAAAAGGGTGGAAGGAAGGAGATCTGCTATCCGCTAAGCTGTCGACCTCTGCTGGGATGCGATAGGAGCTGAGGCGGAAGATGGCGTCGCGGCGTTCAATAGGGGGCATGAAGCTCGGATGTGCCCAGACTGTCCACATCTGTAACAACGACCCCACCTCTAATCATAGGTATCCGGTTGATGCAGTCCCCCACAAAAAATACATCAGTCTGAATACCGTGGTTGCCTCGGCTGCTGCTGCTGCTATCTCTACGACTGCTGCTGTGGTCTCTACTGCCGCGACCGTGACCTCTGCAACTGCTGCTGTGGCCTCTGGGATACACTAGGCCCTCGTCGATCAAAACGCCCACGACCGTAAAACTGAGGCCGCGGCGGTCGTGGCGGTCTCCAAGAACTGGCATGTCCCCCATCATCGGGTGTTGGCTGCTTTCTCTCAAAACACTGCATGGCCAACCCCCCCCCCCTCCTAGCAACCACTACATCGCCCCGCTTCACCCATAGGGTATGCTCAATAGCCTCATCAAGGGTCTGAAGCCTCCGAGCGTACTGTAATATCATAGATTTTTGTAATATTTTTACCTCCTGTTAATAAAGTTTTCGGTTGAAGTAGTTGATGTAACGGGTATACTTAAGTGGATAATTCTGAGGTGCGGGGATTTTTCTGCGATAGAGCTCGGAAAACGGAGAACGGCGGTGCGATCAGATCCGGATTCCGACTTAGGGAACCCCCCACAAAGGGGTGGAAAGGATCGCAATAGCCAGGTGGTGCATCGAAATCCGTATAAGTAATTTTGCACGCTTTTCAAGGAAATAAGGGATTATCTATAAAAAATTATCTTTAAAGAATTATCCCGAAGGATTATCTCTGAGGAATTAATTAATTAAGGAATTAATTAATTAGGATTTAAAAATACCCGATGTGGATTTTATCGTACATTGAAGATTAAATTTTTGATTTCTCCCGAAAGAAAGAAAAAGAAAAGGAAAAACCCTAACCGGAAGGAAACGAGAGGAAAGAACGAGCGAAAGGAAAGGAAAAGGCGAAACCCAAATCGGAAGGAAACGGTAGGAAGGAAGGAGAAGGCGGAAGGACCCAACCCTCCCGACGAACGTGCCGAAGCCGGGAGCGTGAATGGATCTCCGTCTCCGACGATTAGCGGTAAGCGAGATTTATTTTCGTATAGCTTCGCTCGGTTTTCGTTTCCGTCTTTTGCGTTGTCTTAGGAGTAGCCGTTGCGACCCTACGCGTCGCCACCGCGGAGCCCTAGGGCACCGCCGCACGGCCCTAGGGCATCACCGCCGCGGCCGCGGTACGCGCTGTGGGGACGGTGCCCTCGCGGCCGTGGCCCGCGCCGCGCGGCGCCCATGCCCGCGCGGCCGTGGTGCGCGCCGCGCGGGGCCCATGCCCACGCGGCCGCGGCCGGTGCCGCGCCGGCAGGCGCCCATGCGGCTGTGGCGCGCGCCACGCGGGGCCATGCCTGCGCGACCGCTACTGGTGTCGCGCGGGTCGGCGCCCGCGCGGCTGCGGCGCGTGCCGCGCTGGAAGCATGCCCGCGTGGCCGCGGTTTGAGCCGCGCGAGCGGGCGCCCACACGGCTGCGGCACGTGGGGCCCATGCCCGCGCGGCTGCGGCGCGCGCTGCGCGGGGCCCGTGCCCGCGCGGCCGCGGCTTGCACCGCCCGGGGCTAGGGCCCGCGCGATCACGGCAAGTGCCGCGCGGGGCGGGTGCTCGCGCGGCCGTATGGCCCGCAACGCCGCGGGGGGCGTGGCCGCATCGCTCGTCGCGCGCGGGCGCCACCGCCGTGTCAAGTTATCATTAGTGTTTTTGAGTGTTTGGGCTCGTTTTATCTACTGTTATATTTTTGATCTGACCGCGGCTCTTTTGGGGACTACTTTTAGGTCCGGGTGTCGACAGAGAGCAAGGTTCGGTCTCCGGAGTGCAGTTTTCGCATAATCGAGGTGGGTACTTTTGGTTATTACCGGTGAGAGTCGTTCCCGAATATTCGGTTTGATAAAGTAGATGTTTTTGGTAATTTGACTAACCCCATAGCATGTGAATCCCATTTACTATTTTAATTGAAGCGGCTGTGTAGTGTACTGGTTTTTCCCATGCAACTTTCCCATGAATCCACTGTGTAGAACACCTAGTGTTGGTGTGTCTGGCCCATGGTGCATCGAAGGGGTGCCACAGATGGACCTTGTGAGACTTTGATAGCGGATTTGGCCTTCGGCTGTATTTGCCGAATTTTAGAAAAGGTTTTGGGCCAATCTGAGGTTGGATTTGGATTCAGCGCGGAAAAACGCTTGAAAACGGCTATTTGCTTGTTAAATTTGGAGTCCGGATGACCAAAAGCGGGCTTCCGGAAGTTTTCGGGGATTTTCGGTGCATGGGGGAGACTCGTGGACCGGCCTGAGCCACGTGGCGGCCTATTATTGGCCGGCTCACGCAGCTCGGTCCACGGGGAGGCGCGGCGGTGCATTGACCGCGGGCGGGAGACGCGTGGCGTGCCCTGATTGGCCGGCGCACGCGGCACGGCTCAGCGGTTTTGCGGGGTTGCGGTGGACCGGGCGCATGACACGTGGCGGCTTCGGATTTGCTGGCTCATGTGGGCGCGGTCCACGGTGTGCGCAGTGGGGCGCCTCGGGACGGCGCGCGCACAGTAGCGCCAGGCGGGCGGTCGGCCGCACTCGAGTGCGCCACGTGTCGCCTCGTGGTTGGGCGGCCGTACCTACCCCCGCTGACCGCGAGGGGACACGCGGCGCACAGCGGGCCGCCTTGAACTGCTGTCCCCTGTTTGGGGTGACGTGGCCGCACCAGGGCTTTTCGGGCGCGTCGGACGGGAGGTGTACAACCGGGTTTCCGGGCGCAGTGCGCCCGAAACCTGCGCCCGAAAACCCGGCCCAACAGCATTTGGGCTGGGCCTATAAATAGGTTTCCCTGTTCGTTCTCTTGGCTTTTTGGACCCCTTTTCGCAGAGTGTTCTTCAGAGAAGTTTTCCCTCACTCAGTGCACTACCCATTGGAGAACTTTGAGGATTTTTGGAGGCACTCTTCCCGAGGTTCACCATTTTACGGCGCGGCGCGACGCTTGTTTCCCAGCGACCCTCTTCGCCCCTTCTCAGTGTTTGGACTCCTCCGACTCACCCCGACTTCGGATTTCGCCGATTCTTGCGCCGTTGGACTCATGACAGGTAGGACTTCAACTCTTGTGTTTTGAGGTTCCTCGTTTTCCGTGTTGACCTTGGAGTTTCTTGAGTACCCATTTGACCCATTCATCTTCGCGGATTTTTGGACAGCACCGCGGTGTTCTAGCCGTATCTTTTCGCTCAGATGTCGGATTGAGGCGATTCGAAAGGCAATCTTCATCTAATTTTCGCGAGGAGTCTCCTGGATTTTTCTCAGATTTTTCTGGATTTCGAACGAGGGTTAGAATCTCCTTTCTCTGTGGTTCTTTGTTACAGAAATTTGGTACAGTTTGGATTGGGGTGTACCCCTTGCCGGATTTTTATCTCAGCGTAGGAAACTCCGATTTGGGCGTGCAGGTACTTGTTTCGACGGGTTCGTCGCGAGGATCGTGATAGTATTTTTCTTGGATTTTTCTGGGCATTATTCGCAGGTAAAAATTGGAGAATTCTGGACTGTGGAATTAGGGGACAGATTTTGGAAATTGAGAATGATTAGCTTATGTACTTTCCTTTGGGGTATTTTGTACAGATTGGTGGTGAGTATTTGGACTGATCTTGGGCTTCGCTTTTGGGAACTTGGAATAGCGCTCGAGGTGGGTGATGTTGTGAACCTCCTACTTGTGAATGTCACTAGGCCTATTAGAATGCCTTGATCATGTGCTATTAATTGTGAATGTATCTAGCATGCTTGTATGAGCTTAAGGTTCCTTTGTTAATATTTGTATTGTTAGCAAGCTACAGGTTAGTAAGTGGTGTTTCCATGTTTTAGATATGCAGTTTAATTAGTTGGAAATAATACTAAAGCCATATCATGTCATATGTTAAGGGAAGGTTTGGGCATGTGGTTAGAATGCATGTTGTAAAAAGAGGTAATTGCTAGTAGATTGTGCATCTAAATTGTATCATGTATCATATATCCTGCCACATGTACATCGGGAGTTCCAAACACTTAATGTTGCATATGTTAGAATAATTGAAATGATTTTATCAAATAAAGGACTTTGCATGCTTGAATGGTCAACTAGCTAGGCCACCTTTTTCTGCTACACAAACATATTGGAATTGACTTAGGAGAAACCATGCTTTTATTCGTTCTCCTGTCGTCTAGTCTTAGGGGATTGTGTAGTCAGATGTTCAGAGTTGGGACAGTCGGGGATCGATGTTTGGGTGTTGCGGCGACCGCGGACTGTGGGCGGTTGACCGGATTATTATTATTATTATTACTTTTGCATCAGATTGGAGGTAGGGGATCGAGTTTCCCTTTAGTGGATGGGTTTTCCCACTTTGATCAGAGTCGTGACCCCGTCCTGCTATTTTATGATACTGATGATACTAGTGACAGTGATACTATGCTCGTGTGGGGTCGCTCCCCTCGAGTGCCACTCCGGAGTAGGTTTCAGACCGTGTTGGGTGCCGGTCAGACCGTGTTGGGTTCCGGTCATTTTTGGACAGGGGAGATACTGAGTTGTGAGGTTGACAGCAGAGCAGGCAGTACCAGTGTTTACTGGTGTTTTGATTGGGTTGGTCAGGCAGTCTTTGACGTTCTGGTGCAGGCTTTCAGCTATTCTTTTAGCTAGGCATCTTAGAGGCATGTTAGGGGTAGCTCTTCATCAGTAGTGTTACTTGTAGCTTACCACCTTTGTTTTCATTTTCGCCTCTGATAGTCCTAGTGGGCATGTCTGAGTTTGAGGTCTACCCACTAGGGGAGGCTACTGTTTTTATAGTAGTTCTCACCCCCCACTGCTTTCTCTTTTCTTTTCCCCTTTGTTTTGCAGAGTCCTCTGCGGGAGCTGCGGGACCCTCTTCCCTGGACCGAGGTAAGAGGATCGCTGATTAGATAGCTACTGCCCCGAGTTCGAGTTTTGTAGTTTTGATGTATCCCCTGTACACTCAGACGGTTGTATTTTCTTTTATTTTGGGTCTGGCTGCGGCCAGCTGGTTATATTTATTTCGTGAGCTGGGAGAGACACTTGTATATTTGTGAGAGCTTATTGTACTTTTATTTCCTGCATTTGTCTGAGTTGTATTAGTTTTAGTTTAGCTCTGTTTTATGCTCCTTTATTATATATTTTATATCTGAGCAGGTTACCAGCGCTTCGTGTACACGGAAAATTCCGTATGCACGGCGGATCTGTGGACGGGCCCAGGTTCTGGTTTACACCCGGGGCGTGACAGGCTGCGGCCGCAAGTTCGTTCTATTATTCTGATTAAAGCGGCTGAGGTCGCAACACTGTTCTTGCACTCATATTGCTTACACGCACACCGGCGGTTTGGCCACTGCACAGGGTGTATTTTTCCGGAAAGATGGTAAGTTGTTTTACCCGTGTACCCCACAAGGAGAGGTTAGTGGAGACCCCTCAAGGAGAGGCGACTGCTACTTGGGCAGTGGAGGGGTTAGAGGCACCAAGAAAATGAGTACGGTATTTGGGTTGGGGCCCAAAGTATTCTGAAAGCTGGAGTAGGTGCCCAGTGTGACATTCGATAGGGATTTAGCGATACATGAGGGGGGGGGGGGGGGGAAGTAAATGCTCCGGTGATTCAGTGTGTTCTTTTCAATTACTGCATTTACTTATATGTTTTCTACTTTATCAGTCACTGACAACCCACACTGTGACAGGTCTGAGCTGGGGTGGGAACCGGGACGACGGTGAGGCATCAGTTAGAGGACCCTAGCCATGAGGGCTAGTAAACGATACGTTCTTTTCTTTTGTTATTTCCTTATACTGTGGTTAGTTAAACTGTGATTCATATGTGTGATTTCTGATGGATGTTGGAATGAGGATTTCTTGTCTATAATTGGTGAATGTTAGGATGTGTAATTGCAGCTTGTTTTCAAATGCAAACCTGATTTCAAAAGTGTTTTCAAAGCAGGTGCCGTGTGGGCACCGATTTTAAAACCCGTGGATTTATCCTTTCAAGTTAATGGCCGCCCAAAAGAGTTTGCGAAAACGTTTTGGAAAAACTGGGTGTCGAGTGGGCACCGATTTTCAAACCCATGGGTTTATGCTATAGTTTGTATGTGATAGCGGTGACTGTACGATCAATTGTAATCCCTCCTTTTTGTCCGTCATGGTTGGAATGGTTAAAGTGTTTGTCTTGTTGGGAACGCTGTGCATATACAAAGGAGACTCCGCCCGTTTGGGGAGTGAATTTGTATATGCGGCGGGTCTGGTACGCGCCGGAAGCGTGGTTCATTTAAATACAAAAAAAAAATGGATACGTTTTCCGCTCTTTTAGAACCTTCGGGGCGTGACAGATTATATGGTATCAGAGAAAAACAACTTTAACCACGGTGGCCAGTGACCAACATCCACAGAATGTATTATCACGAGTGACTAACCAAGTTGATAACCAAAGTATAGGTGTGTCACGTATGAGCGTGAGCGTGGGGAAATAAGGGATAGAGTCCCAGGGTTAGTAGGTCAAGGTGCTAGACCGATCGATTTATGATTAATGATATTTTCTTTGCTCGCAGTGGAGAATGGCTCGTTCAAGATCATCGACTGAAAATGCAGGAGCCGACAATGCGGCTCCAACAGCCGCGGAGAATGAGCTAATCCGCCAACAATTACGTGAGATGGCCAGACAACTGTCGACCCTCACAGAGCACGTGCGTCAACTGACGCAGCAGCAACAGGCCATGCCTGGGGAGAGCGCCCGGGTCCTGCCACATGAAGCAAGCGCCCCTGCGGCGGGACCATCTGGAACGCACGGGGAAACAGCGGCCGCTCCTCCCCAGACAGCGACCACCGGGGTGTCGATGGACCAACCGACGGCGCCATCGGCCGCGCCCAGCCCAACGGCTTCGGGACCCGTTACGGGCGAAGCCTCCACCCAACAGATGGAACGGGACAGGGTGAGAGCGAACCTGGCCGAGTTCGAGAAACACGACCCGCCCATATTCGAGGGCGAGACGACCGACCCCTGGGTCATGGAGAAGTGGGTGGACACGATGGAAAAGCTATTCGAGTATTTGATGATGGAGGAACATGAAAGAGTTCCCCTAGCAGTTTATTGTCATGAGGGAAATGCCTGGATGTGGTGGAAAACGGTGCGCTCGGATTCCACGAAGGGCGACGCCTTACCGACATGGACCGAGTTCAGAGAAAAGCTATTCGGAGAGTTCTTCTCCAACAGTGTGAAACAACAGATGGAGGACGATCTGAAGCATATTCGACAGGGGAACAGATCCGTCATGGAGTATCAACGAGAGTTTGTGAGGTTGGCTAACTGCGTTCCCTTCGTTATAAGGGATGAGGCTCATAAAGCCCGCCTTTTCGTTGACGGATTACGAAGCAACATCTTCGAGGTGGTGCAAGCAGCGGACCTTCACACCTTCCAGAAGGTGGTGGATAGGCTACCATTGTGGAGCGCGGATTCGCAGTAACACGCGCCCGGTGAGAGGACACGGATTTCAATAGAGACAAGAAGCGACCGCAGTCCTTCACAGGAGGGGGACCAACCAGCGGGAGTCGGCCCCCTAAACACCTGAAGTCGCGCCACGGGGCTAGGAGCGCGCCGGCAGGCAGTCAAAGGCCTGGGGACTGACCCTATGTTATCTACAATGGAGCCCACAAAGTTACGGAGTGCGCGAAGAGGCACGACCACTGCTTCCGTTGTGGCAAGCCGGGCCACTTCCGTTTCAACTGCCCCACTAGCTCGGGAACATCCTTATCCGCAGCCTCCGCCCCACCGCCACAACAGTCAGGGAGGGGAAGGACCCCCTCGGGAACCACGGTACGCCCTCCGCCCACCCGACAGGAGGGGGAGACGCGTCCGCAATCGGGAAGGAGGATCTACTCGATGACCCACCAAGGGGCAGACCCACCGGAGGACGTAGTGGCAGGTACTACTCTAATCTCAGACTCTCGAGCTAGAACATTATTCGACACTGGGGCATCGCACTCCTTTGTATCTAGTACCTTTGCCCATACCCATGACTTCGAAATGAAACCCCTATTGTTACGGAATTTGAGTTGGCGTATTTCGTGAATTCGGTTAAGTCTTGAAGATTGAAGGTAAAGGAAGTTGGATCATATAACTCAATCTCAAGAAAGAAGAATTCAAAAGGATCAGGTATGTTTAACTTAATATCTTTGGTGATCCGAATACTTCTTATAGCGTAGAAACACTTGGATGGATTTGTTATTGCATAAATATCAAAAACTAGACATGGGACATGTTCAGGATCCGGATCAGACTGTTCAATCCGGATCCCGAAGGTGGTTCGTTCATACACCGGTTCAATCCGGATCGTAGCTTCCCTTGATCCGGATCCCGAACACTGAGTTTACCATTTTATTTGAACGATCCGGATCAGGCTTCGCAATCCGGATCCCGAACGTTGATGTTTGGTGAACTGTATGAACGATCCGGATCAAGCACTTCGATCCGGATCCGGAACCTTCGTTTTTTTGGAAACTGTTTTTCTCGCTACTGCAATCCGGATCGCCGATCTCCGATCCGGATCGTCGTCATGTAAAAACTCCAGAAAAGGTTAGTTTTTTATCCTTATTTTCTTCCAAGGGTTTCTAACCTATAAATAGACCCTATGATTCTTTTTCTAGGGTTAATCCAAATAGCCGTCATAATAAAATACAATCTTATATACGGCCTAAGATCCACATATAGAGAAGAAAGGAAATACTAGATTTAATCTTATGTTTCTTCATCTATATTGATTGATTTGATTCTAGGTTTTTATACTCATATTCTGAGTAGAATCAAATCAATGAATACTTAGATGGTATTTCCGATCTATTTCTAATCTAAGTATTCGGCGGATCATCACCACCCAAAAAACAATGATTTACTCCAAAATCGGCGCGTGGACTCGCATGGCTTTGTGGATTCAAGGTGCAACCGCTCTCGTGGATTCGGAGCGAGGTACGTTCGTGGATTCGAAGCGTGCTACTGGGTGAAGACCATGGATTCGGTCGGACGTCGTGGACTCGACGTTGGACGCCGTGGATTCGGCGTTGGACGCACATCGTGGATTCGAGAAGCGTCGTGGAGCGAGCGGAGAAGATCAACTAGGAGCGTATGGAAAAGGTTGAGTCGTCTGTGAGTACGGTATATCACCTTGTACGTGTTTAATTCTAGTGGATTTCACCGTGTTATCGGTCCTGTGGTTTTTTACTCCGGTTTGGAGTTTTCCACGTAAAAATCTCTGCGTGTTATTTATTTTTCCGCATTGGGTTTTTATATCGCAAAGATTTTTGAGTGTTTATGGTTTACACCTATTCACCCCCCTCTAGGTGTTTTTTCCCCTATTTAGATCCTATTATTCACATAACCCAACAAGTGGTATCAGAGCGGGAATAGGGTTGTAAACAATGGTTGAAGGTGGAAACATCAACAGACCCCCGTTCTTCGATGGAACAAATTATGCGTACTGGAAAGTACGGATGAAAGCCTTTTTAATTTCCATCGACGAACGGGTGTGGCAATCAATTGAATTAGGATGGTCTAATCCAACTGAATTTATTGGTGATGTTCGCACCATCAAACCTAGGTCGAAATGGACCAAGGAAGAGATTGATATATCTTCTTACAATGGCAAGGGAATAAATGCTTTATTTAATGCCTTATCACAAACAGAGTTCTCTCGCGTCTCGGCATGTGAGACTGCGAAAGAAATCTGGGATGTTCTTCAAGTTACGCATGAGGGAACTAACCTTGTGAAGATTCAGAAACTGCAAATGCTTACGAGCAAGTTTGACTCTATTTTCATGGCAGAAAATGAATCGTTCACAGACTATTACACACGATTGCAAGACATCGTAAACACATGTGCTAACTTGGGAGAGAAGATTCCAGAATTTAAAATTGTAAGAAAGATCTTAAGAACTCTTCCTGAAAGATTTCGTTCCAAGGTCACAGCCATTGAAACTATTAAACACCCGGACGAAATCCGTGTAGAAGAATTAGTTGGTTCTTTACAAACTTATGAAATGACATTTCCTACTAACTATTCTTCGGGAAAGGCATCCTCTTCTAAGTCTTCAGGTTATGCTTTGAAAACAACAAAAGAAGAAGACGCGGATTCATCTTCCTCAGGCGATGACGAGAATTTATCTATGGAGGACTTTGAGAAGCAGCTCGCTCTCTTGACAAGGAAGTTTCGCCGAAATTTTTGAAGGGGTAATTCAAGCAAAACTCCATCCTTCGGAAAGTGGAAGAAAGGCAAGGGTTCTTCAAGTTACAAGTCAAGAAAGCAAGAAGGCTTTTCTAAGGATAAGAAAAGCACAGAAGGACAAGTCCAATGCTTCAAGTGCCGAGGGTATGGCCATATCTCAACGGAATGTCCAACTAAGAATCCGTCTAAGAAGAAGGCGATGCAAGCCGTCACTTGGGATGACACCTCATCGTCAAATGAGTCATCGTCAAGTGATGAAGAAGACAACGCAACTGCGTTCCACGCGTCCACATCTTCACCCTTCATGTGCTTAATGGCAAGTACATCCGACTCATTGTCCAACTCCACTGTTGAAAAGAATGCCACGGACAATGAATCGGATGATTCGGAAGGTGAAGATTTTGCTCTAGCCTACCATAGACTTTTGAGGGATTCAAAGAAACTGGCTAAGCAAAACAAGTGGTTGAGAGGGAGATTGCAGGATCTCGAAGAAGAACTAAAAAGGGTAACTTCTCTCTCGACCGATCTTGAAGTGGAAAGGGATAATCTGATAAAAGCAAATGTTTCCCTTCAAGAGTCCAATGAGCAATTCGAGAAGAATTATATAGATATGGTTAACAAAGCGAATTACTTCTTGAAGCTCAACGGCGAGGCTCGACAGGAAAAATTGGAAATGACAGAGACCATTATCCAACTCAAGGATGACTTACAGCGATTTTCATCAGGAAGGAGTAAGTTGGATAAGCTTCTTGGTCTTGGTCAATCAAACAAGTTCGGCCTCGGATACAATCGAACTAAAGACGATTTTAGTTCGGTTGGGACAGTTTTCGTGCCTCAGTCGGTATCTCCTCCTCCGACACCGGAATTCACGACAAGCAACAACAACAAGCCTACTTCACCCTCCTCGGGATCGTCAAGCACTAAGGTATGTTTTCGTTGTAATTTTGCAGGGCACATAAGGAGAAATTGCAAGATGGGAGCCAAACGCTCAACTCAAGCACTTCTTGCAACGACTACCAAAAGGGTGATTCCTCGGAAATCGAATGCAAATTCTTTGAAGGAAAAAAGCCTCGGTAGTTCATCAAACAAGACGACGACGTCAAGGAAAAGCGACGGATCAAACAAGACGCTTTCACCAAAGGTATCAACCTCACAATCACTTCCGACGTACACCAAAACTCGAAAGGTTTGGGTACGCAAAGGTGAATTCTTCTCTCATCCTTGAATCACGTCGGTAACAAACGGCCCTTGGAATTATTGCATATGGATCTTATGGGGCCAACACGTCAACCATCCTTGGGAGGTAAATGGTATATTTTCTTATTGGTTGATGATTTCTCTCGGTATTCATGGGTAGCATTTTTAAAAGAGAAAGCTGATACTTTTGATTCTTTTCACGAGATTTGCCTTCGTATTATGATTGAAAAGAATGAAAAGATCATTCGTGTTAGAAGTGATAGAGGTGGAGAATTCATAAATTCTAAATTCATTGATTTTTGCACTTCCAACGGCATTAAGCATGAATTCTCAGCACCCTATACACCTCAACAGAATGGTGTTGTCGAGCGCAAAAACAGGGTTGTTCAAGAGATGGCGCGTGTTATGCCTCATAGCCAAAATTTACCGCTACATTTTTGGGCTGAAGCTGTGAACACTGCAATCTATGTTATTAATCGAATTTATTTGCGCCCGGGAACGTTAAATACACCATATGAACTATGGTGTTGTAGAAAACCCAACATCAAATATTTTCGTATCTTCGGGAGTCGATGTTACATTTTACGTGACCGCGAAAATCTTGGAAATTTTGACTCTCGAAGTGACGAAGGGATTTTCTTGGGGTATTCTACGAATAGTAGAGCATATCGGGTATTTAACTTGGAATCTAAGACGGTCGTAGAATCTATAAATGTTAAAGTAGATGAAGCTTTCCACTTTGCATCTGATAAATCTACCCCTGCTATCTCTCTTGATGATGATACTCATGTAAGTGCATCTTCTCATGATAATACTTCCAATATTAATGATGCATCTAATGGTTCTTCAAGTTTATCTGATGTGCAGGAATCATCTCATGTACCTCCAAGTACTCCATTACAACAAACGTTACGCATCTCCAAGGATCATCCTGAATCAAACATCATTGGAGACCCACAAGAACGAGTCAAAACTCGGAGACAGTTGGTTTGTGGATTCGCTTGTTACGTTTCCATGATCGAACCAAAGAATGTCGATGAAGCTCTTCAGGATGACTACTGGATTGAAGCAATGCAGGAAGAGCTCCATCAGTTTGAACGCAACAAAGTCTGGGAATTAACGACGCCTCCGAAGCAACACAATGTGATCGGTACTAAATGGATTTTCAAGAACAAGAAAAATGAGGATGGTACCATCATCAGGAACAAAGCACGTTTAGTTGCTCAAGGCTACTCTCAAATAGAAGGTATAGACTTTGATGAAACGTTCGCCCCTGTAGCTAGACTCGAGTCCATTCGTATCTTATTCGCTATTGCTTGTCACTTTAAAATAAAACTCTTTCAAATGGACGTTAAGAGCGCGTTTTTAAATGGGTTTTTAAATGAGGAAGTTTATGTGGCTAAACCGAAAGGTTTTGTAGACTGTAAACTACCTAACCGAAAGTTCTTCTTCGTCCGACTCCCCCTCACTTGATGACTCTCCGCCGGATGTTGATGTTTCATACAAAATCAAAGGAGTAGAGTCAGTAACTAAAGATGATAAACAAAAATTAGATGAGGGAATTTGAGAGGCATGAAAAGCAACAATTTTTTCTTTTTCCTCTTTACTTGAGGTCGATTCATTGGAAGTAGAATCGTCCCAAGTTTTTGCTTGCAAAGCCTTCTTTTTATATGATTTCGGAGAAGGACATTCCGTTGAAAAATGGTCGTAGCCTTTGCATCTATAGCATTGGATTTCCCCTTCGAAATCATCTTTTTCTTTTTCTTTAGAAGGTTTTGCAAAGCTTTTGAGGTTAGAGGATTTAGAACCCGATGATCCTTTAGAAGGTTTCGTGGATGAAGATCCATCGGTTCGATTCTTCCAAAACTTCTGACGAAATTTCTTTGTGATCCGCGCCAATTGTTCTTCAAAATCGGCAAAAGAGATTTCATCGTCGGAACTCGATTCGCTATCTTCTTCCTTTGTTGATTTGAATGCAATACCTGTAAGCTTAGAAGAAGACTTGGAAGAAACTTGATTAGTAGAAAAAGTCATTTCATAAATTTGCAATGCACCTACTAATTCCTCTACACTCATCTCATCCGGATGACTAACGGTTTCAATGGCGGTAACTTTTGCCCTAAACCGTTCCGGAAGAGTCCGAAGTATCTTTCTTACAATTTTCGACTCCGGGATCTTTTCTCCTAAATTAGCACAAGTATTTATTACATCTTGAAGTCTAGTGTAATAATCTGTAAACAATTCATGCTCTTCCATATGAATAGAGTCAAATTGACTTGTAAGCATCTGGAGCTTTTGAATTTTTACAAGATTAGTACCCTCATGTGTAATTTTGAGAATATCCCAAATTTCCTTCGCGGTTTCACACGCGGAAATTCGTGTGAACTCAGTCGAGGAAAGAGAATTAAATAAAGCGTTCATACCTTTCCCATTGTAAGAAGATCTTTCAAATTCCTCTTTGGACCATCTAGAGCGAGGTTTTGGGGTAGTAGAATTTCCTACTTCCTCAACAGGATGCACCCAACCGTGTTCCACGGTTTGCCATACCCGCTCATCAATTGCGATGAGAAAAGCTCTCATCCGCACATTCCAATAAGCAAAATTAGTCCCATCAAAAAGAGGAGGTCTATAAATATTACCACTTTCACCCAACATGATAGATAAACCTAAAACCCGCTCTGATACCAATTGTAGGTTTTTAAAGGATCCACAAGGATCTAAATAGGTACTATCAAACAACTAGAGGGGGGGTGAATAGGTGTAATACTTATAAAACCAAATCTCAGTGCAAAATAAAAACCAATGCGGAAAATAAAAACAGCACACCGAGATATACGTGGAAACTCCAATCCAGGAGAAAAACCACGGGACCAACACGCAATAACAATCCACTAAGAATAGAAGAATAACAAGGTGATTACCGACTCCACGGACTCAAACCCCTCCTTCAGCTTCTTCGGATCTTGCGCTCACGGATTGGATGTCCACGCAATAACAATCCACTAAGAAAAGAAGAATAACAAGGTGATTACCGTCTCCACGGATTTAACCCCTCCTTCAATTTCTTCGGACCTCGCGCTCCACCGATTGCACGTCCACTGCACACGTTCGAATCCACGAACGCCACTCGAATCCACGAGCACACGTTTCGAATCCACGAAACGCCTTTAGCACACCGAATCCACGATGCCACGTCGAATCCACGACGCAAACTCAGTCGATAAGAATATTGACTTCGATGGTGATCCTTTGCTTAGATTCTCATTGAGGAACCGTAGAAGAAATCTCTAAGCAAAGATTAGATCAATTCGACAAAAGATATGTTCTTGAAAGAACCGTCGAATTGACCTAAAAGAGGCTATAGAGAAGAACGATAAACACCTAGCCTCTAGGGTTGCTCTCAAGAGTTTTATAAATTGATCGGCCGTGCTCCCCCATTTTTGAGAAACCCTAAATGTCTATTTATAGTTTAGAAACCTTTGGAAAGAGATAAGAATCAAAAACTTACCTTATCTGGAAATTTTACGGACGGCGATCCGGATCGGATTTACTGCGATCCGGATCGTCATAGCGTGAAAGACAATTCCAGAAAACCAAGGGTTCGGGATCCGGATTGAACTTCCCGATCCGGATCGTTCATGAATTTCAGCAACATCCAATGTTCGGGATCCGGATCAGAATAGGCTTGGATCCGGATTGGATTTGCACATGAACTAATACCCTTCGGGATCCGGATTGGATCATCTGATCCGGATCCTGAACATGTCCCATGTCCAGTTTTTGATTTTTATGCAATTAAAAATTCTTCCAAGTGTTTCTACACTATAAGAAAGTATTCGGATCACCAAAATTATTTAGTTAACCATACCTGATCCTTTTGAATACTTTCTTCTTGAGATTGATGTAACTGATCCACAATTCTTCAACTTCAATCTTCAAGACTCAAGACACTGAGTGTCAACTTGAGCTCTTGTTGAATCTTCTCTAGGTCTTTGATTGCTGATTGACAATTTGATCCCTTTAAGACTCCGACTCAACTCACTGACTTGACTCACGAAATATGCCAACACCAAAATGCCGTAACAATCTCCCCCTTTGGCAATTTCGTGACAAAACCCAAAAATACATAAAAGCGCTCAAGTCACTCATCTTAAACCAAAAAGTCGAAATTCAATGTTATCACCAAAACATTGATTTTCTTTGCGTGAAAGATCCAATAAATACAAAATTACATTTGAACCAAACAGTCCTAGAACATACTCTATGACTTAGGACTTGGAGTCTTAAAATGATGTAATTCCTGCAAAACAAAACTCCAAACAAAATCAAACGTTAGTCGTTAGAAATTAAAATCCTACATTTGATTCGTCCTTTTGGTTCTTTCAATCTTTTCTTTATCTCCCCCTATCATGAGCATCTCTAACATGTTCTCCATGTTCTCCATGTTCTCCCCCAGTCTTGAGCATTTATGTTCTCCCCCTTTGTGATATGATCATTATTTTCTGTTCTCCCCCTTTTTGTCACAAATTGTCAAACAGTGAACATACTAGACAAAAGGAAATCACTAACAGCATTAGTTCATAGAGAAAGAGAGATAAAGGCTCAGTTCCGGTATATAACAAAAATGCAGATTGCGTACCTGTACCAGAAAGCAAAAATCAAATAATTTCTTGAAACAAATCCAGATTTTAGAAACTTTTCAAATACCGATTTGTATTCCATCAAGAAATCAATTTCAGTGCTTTAAACAATGAATTCAACCAGATGTCATTCAATCCAATTAATTTCACAAAATTAAAAAGATTTACTCCAAAATCATGAAAAATAAAGGTAAAACATTATAAACCGTTTTTCATGTTATATTCATCAAACACAAGTCATCAAAAATAATCTTGAGATCCAAACTCTATCAAGATGTAACGGATTTACAAAGATGACTTACGGAGATTTCCAAGTGACATCAATCTTTCAAATTGAGATAAACACTAAAATACCTAAGGGTGGCTCTTTGAGCATCTTTCAACTATCCCACCTTATACCAACCAGGAGATTGTTCAGAATATAAGAACTTTGAATATGAATCTCCGAATGCTTCAACTAAACAAAATTTCATAAAATATTTTTCAAGCATCCAAAACATGTGGTAGCTTCACACACAAACCGGACGACCGGGGTGGCAGCTCTTTCCTACATGTGGTGGTAGTTTTCACACTCCTTTCGGATGTAACTCTTTCCACATCTTATACAATTCATTTATTTACCCTTGTAAGAAGTGTTGGGTTATATGTAATACGGATCTAAATAGGGGAAAAAAACACCTAGAGGGGGGTGAATAGGTGTAAACGCATAAACACTCAAAAAATCGTTGCGATAAAACCCAATGCGGAAATAAAAATAATACGCAAGATTTTTACGTGGAAAACTCCATCACCGGAGTAAAAAACCACGGGACCGATAACACGGCAGAAATCCACTAGAATTAAAACACGTACAAGGTGATTTACCGTACACACTTACGACTCAACCTTTTCCATACGCTCCTAGAGGATCTTCTCCGCTCGCTCCGCGACGCTTCTCGAATCCACGATCTGCGCCCAACGCCGAATCCACGGCGTCCAACGTCGAATCCACGACGTCCGACCGAATCCACGGTCTTCACCCAATAGCACCCTTCGAATCCACGAACGTGCCTCGCTCCGAATCCACGAGAGCGGTTGAACCTTGAATCCACAAGGACACGCGAATCCACGCGCCGATTTTTGGGGTAAATCGTTGTTTTGGGTGGTGATGATCCGCCGAATACTTAGATCAAAGATAGATCGGAAATACCATCTAAGTATTCATTAGTTTGATTCAACTCGAGATGTGAGTATGAAAAACTAGAATCAAACTAATCAATATAGATGAAGAAACATAGAGTATTCTCTAATGATTTCCTTTCTTCTCTATATGTGGATCTATAGCCGTATAAAATGATATATGAAAATGACGGCTATTGACTATGTGGATTCCCTAGAAAAAGAGTCATAGGGTGTATTTATAGGTTAGAAACCCTAGGAAGGAGATAAGAATCAAAAAACCTAACATTTCTGGAAATTTTATGGACGGCGATCCGGATCGGACTAGCTGTGATCCGGATCGTCGTAACGAGTCAGCCAGTTCCAGAAAAACGAAGGTTCGGGATCCGGATCGAAGTGCATGATCCGGATCGTTCATACAGTTTACCAAACATCAACGTTCGGGATCCGGATGCGAAGCATGATCCGGATCGTTCAAGGAAAAAGGTAAACTCACTGTTCGGGATCCGGATCAAGAGACTACGATCCGGATTGAACTGGTGTATGAACGAACCACCTTCGGGATCCGGATCGAACAACCTGATCCGGATCCTGAACATGTCCAAGTCCAGTTTTTGATTTTTATGCAATGAAAGATTCTTCCAAGTGTTTCTACACTACAAGAAGTATTCGGATCACACAAAATCTTTAGTTAAACATACCTGATCCTTTTGAATTCTTCTTTCTTGAGATTGAGTTAAATGATCCAACTTTCTTCACCTTCAATCTTCAAGACTTGAGACTTTCACGAAACTACGCCAACTCAAATTCCGTAACAATCTCCCCCTTTGGCGGTTTCGTGACAAAATATAGATCCACTAAAGAAAATTCAAAAAGATATTTTTGTTGCTATCACCATACAACAAAAATTTACAATGGAGATCCAAAAATTTAAAAACATGAGATAAACTCCTAAAACAGACTCTAGACTTAGACCTCTGTACTCTCTGCACAAAGAAATCATTCTTGACAAAAAGAGATCGTTAGATACCTCAAGAATATTTAGCATACAAAACCTAGTACAGAGATAGAGTTATCTAATCACCATGACATTTGAGAATTCAGATATGTAGAGAATCATAGTCAAAAACCAACATATCTTCTATGCAACTAAAAACCAAATGTCAAAATGTTAGTCCAACATCAACTTGTTAGTTATATTACATGCCCAAATAGTTAGTCGAATAGTTAGTCGAGACATGCAAACCATCACAAGATGAAACCAAAGTTGAAGTTGAAGAGATACTTACCTTGATGTATACAAAATCTTCATCATCAAGATTTTCACAATCATTGTTCAAGTTCTCTTACCTTGATGTTCATTCACATCATCATTGTACCTTGATATTTCATCATTCAATTTCATCATTCATTGTTCAAAGTTCTCTCTAACTCTAACCTCTCCCCTTTTTGTCACAAAACAAAGCCAAAATGTAGTTAAGACTATGAATGTTAGGAGAGTGAAAAGTTCCAATAAAATGTGTAAAACTGAGGAACTAAGCTAAAGTAAGTTATAAAACTAAATCCTAAAATCAAAATCCTGCACAAAAGAAAAAAAAAAATGAGTCAAAAGTAATCAGTTGTCGAATCTGAGTCTTCAGAGCTTGTGACAACCTATTTTAGAGAGTATCTTTCGCATCCGCTTGTTCATTGAATTGATCTTCGTCGTTATGGTAATGTGATGCTGCCGTGGTAATCTCAAGCTCATTGGTAATCTTTGTTGTTCCTTCAAAATTGTTCTTGCTTAACAGATAGTCGCTGTTGTTCCTTGATAATCGATGTTATTGATGCTTCATCATCTGTGCCGGGTGTTGTAGATGGTGATGCGGCAGTGCTTGTACTGTGCTTCGTTCCAGATGCAGGAACTGGAGTGACATGCGGCAACTTATGGAGGGATTTGACAATGGTAGATCATCTATCATGCTCAGACATTGATGATAAGTTGTTGAAGTAATGTCAACCTGAAATTCTCTTTAAAATCCTCATTATAATCAAGGGAAATGGAATTCTCTTAGTGGGATGAGGATGCTCAACATATCGCGCCATTCTATTCCAGATAATGTACGGAATGTTGATATTCAATGCCGTTGCCTCTGATGGATGTCCTATGAGATACAAAAACAACAACCGGTCCCATCTCACAACCTTTGTCTGCATATTTGGAAGATATATGTACATGTGATGAAATTTAAGAAGCGATATTCAAGACGAAGGTCTTTAGACCGAACAGATTTTTCGGTGATTGTGTTCCCTCGAGACAAATCCCTCTATAACTTTTCGCCATAATGGTTTGTCAATTTACCACCCTTCAAGTAGTGAACTCCTTTCTTGCTGGCTTCCATTCCCAAAACCTCGCCAATCAATTCTGGAGTAATCTTAAACTTGTGCTTGGATATCGTGGTAGAACTCCATAGGACCGTTCTCAGACTCTCGAAGATGCCGTGCATTAGTATGAAGGTCCTCACATGATGCAAACAGTAGCCAAGAGTTTCTGGGAAACGACAGACTTGAATAAGGTTGGCTTGTTCAATCGAAGACCAAAACCAGGGAGTGTACCTTGCACCGAGGCCTCATTGTAACATGCCTTTCACCAATGCATTGGCGATGTGCAAAGGCTCGAAGACGATCAGTGTTAACGAATACTTTTTCCAAGCGATGTGGGGAGTCAGGAGCTAGCGGCGTGTCACATTAATGTCCTGTCGTAGCCCACGGTGTTACGTATTCTTCCTTTTTCTGGAGATGGTTGGTGCCTGCCACTGATGCTTTTCCTGGTTCCTTAGTTGTTTCTTTTGCTTTTTTAACAGAAGCCTTCTCCTTGATCATCAGACGGTTTGTTATACATTGAATCATCATCATCCGTCAATGACGCCCACTCAATCTCATGACAATCTGACTTGTGCTCACTGACCTCGACAAATTCACTTTTTTGTTGGAGGTTCTTGGCTCTCTTCAGTTTATTTGTTGGGCGAGTGTGGACAATTGAGACCAGGAGAAGGATTAACCAAGAGTGTCACGCCCGGGGTCGAAGCTGCGACCGGGCTTCGCCAACAGATCCGCCGTCTGTGCGGAAACCTGCCGCACAGACGAGCGTGTACCCTGCAAAAGCATAGCTAGCTAAAATGTATCAGAGCTGAAAATAAACTATAGTCAGAAAATCCCAGAACATCTGTTATAAGTAAAATTCAGTACAAGTATCTCAGGTATAACGAGTGATAGGAAATCGTCACTAGTCTCTCGAGATGTCCAGTACAAAAGTGAAAACATAAAATACATGGGTATATTACCAGGACTCTCAATGCTGGTAAGGATTGGTCGGCTACGTACACCTCGATCAGCTGTCTCCGCGGAGCTCTAAGCCGGAACGGCAAACTCGGTACACCTGTCACCGCCAGCGGGTGTGAGATCTACTGCAGAAGAAGTAGATCCCAGTGGGTACCGTCACCAATTCCAAGGTTATGCCCACTACGTCTAATGGAGGCAAACAGATAGGTATGCAGATAGATAGATAAGGGGTAAGCTGAAAGAAAAACTACAGCTAACATGTCTCAACATAAAGCTCAAGAGAATCTACCAATAGTATGATATGCATACACACGTACTGCTAATATGCTCACGTACCATGCTCAAAGAAAGAAAAAGCAGTCAAGAACGTACTAGGCATACACCACTCGCACAGCGAGGTGCTCAATAGACCCAATCGAGCGACTGCCACATCGGGTCCAGTCAAGCCTTGCGCCTCCAAGTATATATAAGTTGGGTGGCAATCGGACTAACTCGCTATCGAAAAGTGACACATGAGGCTATAGTCGAGACTACCGCTCTCTCTCAGAAGGAATGGACTCAAGCTCCTCACATTCTCGCACACGGT